>CAUYRH010035852.1:0-10474 GCA_963574655.1 Perodicticus potto
ATAGTGATTAAAAGGCCATGAAGGCTATGTTAAATAGTTCAATGAAAATATTTCAGATTGTATATGAAGTCAGCACATTGTGCCCCATGATTGCACCAATGTACACAATTATGATTTAATAAAAATTAAAAAAAAAAGAAGAAGAAAAGAGCTGTCAAGTGTTTTGTGTCAGTCTATTTGATAATCACACTACTTGCTACTGTGAAGGAACTGTAGCATATCTGATCAGTTAATTTCACTATGTTTATGAGGGTTGAACTGTGCATCCTTTTCGAAACTAGACTTTTGGGGCTTGAAATGATGCTCCTCGGTTTACTTTGACAAAAAGAACCAAAAATCCATTAATTTTTAGTACAGGAATTTTTCTTGACTCACAAGTTTTTGTTAAATAAATAGTATAGGAATTTTGAGTACTCTGTTTAGACGATCAGTATTACCTTAGTCTTTCAATATTTGTCAATGAAAGTAAAGTTGAGGGCAGCACCTGTGGCTCAGTGGGTAGGGCGCCAGCCCCATATACCAACAGTGGTGGGTTCAAATCTGGCCCCAGCTGAACTGCAACAAAAAAATAGCCAGGCGTTGTGGCAGGCACCTGTAGTCCCAGCTACTCAGGAGGCTGAGGCAAGAGAATTGCCTAAGCCCAGGAATTGGAGGTTTCTGTGAGCTGTGATGCCACCATGGCACTCTACCAAGGGTGATAAAGTGAGACTCTATTTCTACAAAAAAAAAAAGAAAGAAAGAAAAGGAAAGTAAAGTTGAACATACAAATAAAAGAAAATGCTGACTTCTTTTACCACCTGAGTGAAAAAAGAAAATACCAAAAGGATTTTATTTCATTAGGACAATTAATGGAAATTGAGAAGTCCCCCTCACTTATGTATATTATGGTGGTAAAATTCCCTGTCAGCAAGTCTGAGGATTATGTAGCCTCTACAAGTAATTTCTCCCCAGTCCAGTAAAATGACATCAGTAGCAAAAGCTCAGAGTATGTGAGTAATGCTTAATTAACACACTTTGAAAGTTATGTAGCTAAGACAAATCTTTCTAAGCTTAATGTATAAGAAAGATTTTTACATACTCAGTAAAGTGGGAAGAGCAAAACAGGCTAGCTGAATAAGAGGTTTGAAAAAGGCAGGATAATTTTTTAAGTGGGAGGAAGATAAGGGTCCTTATTCCCAGGTCTTTTCACATATAGTGATTGGCCAAGGAGATGGAGGAGGCAAAACGTCTCTGTCCTCTCCAGCCAAGCTGGGGTGGCAGAGGGGGATAACAATAACGTTCATGACCCAGCACTGAATAGATAAGGTGGAGCAGGAGAGGACTCCTTCAATGCAGGTCCCAGAACAAAAATCAGGAGACAGAACCAATGGGAGATGGTCAAGGATCAGAGGGATGGCAAGTTTGCTCAGAAAAGCAGAAATTATGAGAAAAAAAAAAAAGTACACTAAAACCCTGGAGATTACCTTCCCAATCACAGGCCAGTGTGCAAGGGGATCTTGTCACTTTACTAAGAGTGGCCCAGCTCCAAAATCTTTCACTTTTTCTTTGCTATTGAAGAGGCTTCAGGGGTATTATTCTGGATCAAGTGAAAGATTCTGCATATGTTAAAACTGAAAAGAACCTCAGAGATCGTTTGGTTCAGCCATTTTCATTTTGAGAGAAGTCCTCTGGCTCTGAATATATGACTATTTTCTTCTCTACAAAGGCCCTTGGGTTCAACTGTTACTCGTCATTTTTGTGTGGTTGTTACCCACTTGTAACATCCCGTCCACAAACTTCATTTTCTCTGAGATCTCTGCAAGCTCCAGGCTCTTGAAATTGTCCATGATTTCTTACTCGGCTGTCATAGTGCTCAAATGTCAGAGCCTCCCATACTCAAGTTTTCACTTCACTGCTGGAGAGTGAAACATTGGTTGGATCATTTCTGGGCACTTGAGAATTATAATAATTTCCTGGAGAACTTCTGAGAACCACCTGCCTGAGGCCAGAGCCCTATGCTGAAAGTATCAGTGACTGTTTCTCCAACCTTCCAACTGCAGCCTTCAGACCTTCACTCCCCAGCTTCTCCATGTTTGTGGGATCCCCCAAGCCCTTTTTTTCCTACAATAGGGGCCCTGTTTTCCTAAACAAACCTCACTTTCCTGTCCAAGTTTCCTTGTAGTGAGAGGTGTCTAAACTCTCTCACTGGACAGGGAAAACAAAGACTGCTACTCCAACGCAGGGGTTCTGGCAGTAGCAACTCCCCAGATGTGGCATGTGGGAATGCCTGGTATAGAAACCACAGCACACTGTACCAAGGGATGTCCCGCAGATGTAGATTCACCACACTTCTTTTCATTGCAAATATTGAGAACCCATTCACGCTAGCGTAAGCAAAAAATGTATAGGAGGGGGATTATAAGGATACTGAGGTGTCCCCTGAAAGCTAAGGAAGGGTTAGGCAATCACACTTCACGAAGGGCAGAAAACAGGGCTTGAGGAAAATGGGTAACTCATAAATTCTTCTCTCCCCATCTCTAGGTTTTACTTCTCTCTGCATTTCTGCCTCATTCTTCTCTTTCACTGCAGAGAGGTTTTCTCTGTCTCCCAAGAGAAATGGAGCAAAAATTTTAGATTATACAGAAGAAGCATGCAGAGATAGGAAGAGGGCTATTTCTCCATATGAAACCTCTGCTGGGGTCAAATTCACAAAAATGTCAATGTAGTCTGTGCTCATAAAAGCCAGAGCCTCTGCCAGGAAAGAGAGCATGGCTGGGACCCTGGGAGAGAAAAGTCTGAGCTGGCGCAGAATCACATTCTGAGAGATGCCCTAGTTTCAATACAAAGGTGATGGTTTCATTTTTCCCAGACAATGGTTCTTCAAATCTGGATGGAGCAACAAACTCAGGAAATAGAAGGCGTGCCACTTGTATTCAACTTCCTGCTGCTAAAGGGGTGTTGTAGTTGAGATGACTGCCAAACAGCTCAATAGAGAAAGAATGTAAGTGAAAATAAAACAAACAAAAAGAAAAACAGAAAGAAAAGACACTCCAAATGAACATGCAAACAAAAATTCTAGAACACATAAGGAAATCTCTTGCTAAGAAAAAAAAATCTAACAAAACAGACTCATACATGAACTTAATACAGGTGAGGTCAGTGTTATGGGACAGAAAAAGGCTTAAAAATAATTATGTTTGAATGTTCCAGGAGATCAGTGAAGACATCACATCCATTTAAAAGAGTGCAGGGCTCTTTCCCTCTCCCTGGGCATCTAACCGCCAGCACTAGCCCCTCTGAGCCACTCCACACCAGTGGACCTCACTTCCCTCTCCCTTACGGCCATCAATATCATATGATGCACCCAAGCTATTCCTTTGCCTTTGCGGGCCCTGCTTGGCCACAGCCCCAGGAAGCCTGGTCCCTTCTTCTCTCCTCTGGGCTCTGGGCTCAATGGTTGCACTCCACTGTACTCCAGACCCTGCTCTTCTCTGCCAAATGCCATTTTGCAGGTCTGTTCTGCTGTTTAGAGTGCTTTTTAAAAAAATTAAAATTAAAACCTATCTTTTTTTGAGTAGTTTTAGGTTTATAGAAAAAACTGATTAGAAAGTACAGAAAGTTTCCAAAAGTCCCTTTTCCTCCACTATTACCATCTCACCCTTCAGTGGTAAATTTGTGACAATTGGTGGACATACATTGACACATTATTATCACCCAAAGTCCATTCTGTACATTAGGGTTCATTCTTGGCGTTGTACATTCAATAGGTTTGGACAACTGCATGTCCAAATATAATCTATTGTAATATCATATACAATAGTTACATTGTGTTAAAATTCTTCCGTGCTCCACCGATTCATCCCTCCCTCCTCCTAACTCTTTGCAACCACTGATCTCTTCACTTTCTCCAAAGTTCTGCCTTTCCTAAAATGTCATATGGTTGGAATCATACACTATGTAGCCTTTTCAGATTGGCTTACTTCACTCAGCAGTATGCATTTAAGGTTCCTCCAGGTCTTTTCATGGCTTAATAGCTCATTTCTGTTTAGTACTGAATGATATTCCATTGTCTGTGTGTACCACAGTTTATTTATCCATTCACTCACTGAAGACCATCTTGGTTGTCTCTGAATACGGACAATTATAATTAAAGCTGCCATAGACATTTGTGCACAGATTTTTGTATGTACATTTTTAACTCATCTGGGTAAATGACTAGGAGCATGATTGGTGCTAAGAATATGGTTTGTTTTGTAAACAGCTGCCAAACTATCTTCCAAAGTGGCTGTAGCGTTTTTCATTTTCACCAGCAGTGAATGAGGATTGGAATGCTCCAAATCCTTACCAGGATTTGGTGTTGCCTATGTGTTGGAATTTTGGCATTCTGCTAGGTGTGTAGTGGTGTCTCATTGTTTTAATTTTCAATTCCCTAATGACATGTGATGTGGAGCATCTTTTCACATACATATTTGCCATCTATATATCTCCTTTAGTGAAGTGTCTGCTCAGAGCTTTTTCCCATTTGTTAATTGGATCATTTGCTTTCTTATTGTTGAGTTTTAAGTGAATGAGTGAATGCACTTTTTTAGTGACCAGTTTTCAAAAAGCCAGATCTCCACATTCTGCCCGAGCATTAACTATAAGCTACTCCACTGTCCCCTGATACGTTTCCCAGACCTTGAGTTAGAATTTTCCCTCTCTTTCCTGACTCTCACGGGAACTTTTTGATCAGTGGACATAGACCTTGGAGTTGCGTGGGCCACTGTTGGTAGACTTACTTTAGGGCCCAATTGCTAACTAGAGTTGCAGCCCACACATCTTGGCCTATCCTGACAGTGAAGGGACATTTGCAGCCCACGATGCTATAGCACTTGTGACAAAGAAGCTAGACGGTAACAACCACCAAACTGTGTTTGTAATCAGTCAGGATTGTATGGGATACAGTTTACCTCTGTGAGTGTCTGTTACTCTCAGATGCTTTGAATCTGATATATTTTTGAAATATCCAGCAAGAGGAGGTTGGGTGAGCAGAACAGCATTGCGACTGTAGGTCAGCTGCAGCAACAGTTCAGACTACACTTGCCCTTTTTGACCCCAACAGCAAAAGTTTCCCAGGGTTCTTCTACCCAGAGCTGGTGAAGAATGCACAGGAAAAAAGCAAGAGAGCTTCAGCCTGGAAACAAGGATGAAAAGAATCATAGAAAAGACCATACCTAGGACTTGATCATGGTAGGCAATGAGTATGAGGAATCTGCTTCTTTAATTGACTAATTGACTGATTTGTACTTGAAATGTATGAGCTTGCTCCTGCTTCCCTGACCATGAAGTATGGAGGATTTTACATTAACTTGAGTCAAGAAGGCTACAGTTACAATAAACAGAATCTGATGATGGCTTCATTTAAAAAAAGAAGAAGCACCCCAAAGAGAAGTTGAAGGAAGGTCGTGAGAAGATAAAGAAAAAATAATGACACTTGCAACAAAAAGAAGAAATAACAAAGCTAAGGTTTTCCAAATATGTTTTCATAGTTTCAGCACTGGGAAAGAGAAGAAGAAAAGGAAACACTCCTGGAGCTTTAAGCAATTAAGATATATTTGAGAAATTTCATAAGGAAATAAGTCTAGAAAAAACAGGGACATGGAGCGTAAGCCTATGGGGAAGTGGAAGCAACTCCCATCCCTTGTTCTCAACATTCCGCTCTGCTTTTGACAGTAATTTGCTTCAGGTGGCCACTGCCATGGTCTCTGTGACTGATTTGGACTTGAAGTGGTTGCTCAGTGAGTCTCCAGAAGGGACAGCCTTCTGTCATATGGATGATAAAACATTCCCTTAGGGTGGTCTTGGGCTGGGAATTTAGAGTTCTCTTCTCTTTCCAAAGGCCTGCCAGTGCCCCTGGAGAAGGTCATTAACGACCTGGTTCAGGCTGCCAGAACTGCTAGAGAGAGAGCAAGAGAGAGCAAAGAGAAGTCTTTCACCTAGGTCGCTAATGGCATCATGAAGGTGCAAATTTGGAAGCTAAGCAGCCAGATCTGCTGTGAAGTGCATGGTCCTCTTTCTTCATGCTTGCCCTACAGCAAGGACACCCTGGTCAGACTCAGTCAAAGCCTTTACCTCTATGAGCTGGGAGTTTGGGGTGGGGGGTGGGAATCTAAAGGAGCCTCTTCGGAAACTAACAAAAGACATTGGCACAGTAATGCCAGAGCGGATGGCCACACACCAGGATGAATGCCAGGCATAGGTGAAGGCAAAGCTTCAAAGATGCTAGAAGAGGAAGACAAGGAACAGAGAGAAGAGGTTTGTCCCAGAAGGGGAGAAGAAAAAGGGAGCAGAGCCCAGAAGAAATTTCAATGGAATGATGAAATCAAAGAGGGGCTTTTTTCTGGTGGTGAAGATGAACCTGGAAGGCTGTGATCTGGAAGGAAACAAAACCTGGTCTGGGGTAGACTGCAAGAAAGCTTGTCTGGATGCTGGAATGAAAATTCTTTGACCCCAAAATTGGGTGCAATAAACAGTCTCATACAAATGTTCTCAAGATAAAAGGATTTTTTTTTTCTTCTGGGTAGATGCCCAGTAATGGGATTGCAGGATCAAATGGAAGGTCTAGCTTGAGTTCTTTGAGGATTCTCCATACTTCCTTCCAAAAGGGTTGTATTAGTTTGCAGTCCCACCAGCAGTGTAAAAGTGTTCCCTTCTCTCCACATCCATGCCAGCATCTGCGGCTTTGAGACTCTGTGATGTGGGCCATTCTCACTGGAGTTAGGTGATATCTCAGGATGGTATTGATTTGCATTTCTGTGATGATTGGGGATGGGGAGCATTTTTTCATATGCTTGTTAGCCATTTATCTATCTTCTTTAGAGAAGGTTCTACATTCATGTCTCTTGCCTGGTAAGATAAGGGATTTTTGGCTCTTTTTGTGTTGTTGATTAACTTGTGTTCTCTATAGATCCTAGTTATCAAGCTTTCATCTGATTCATAATATGCAAATGTCTTTTCCCATTCTTAAGGTTGTCAATTTGCTTTGGTTGTGGTCTCCTTAGCTGTAGAGAAGCTATTCAGTTTAATTAAGTCCCATTTGTTTATTTTTGTTGTTGCTGCCATGGCCACTGCATATACCTATTTTTTAAACCTACCAAACACCTCAGCATTTGGTCAGAGTACCTCATAGAGTCACATAGGCCAAGGGCTTTTTCAGGCCACAGAAAGATCCACAGAATGGTCACGGTATCCATCCCATGCCCAGACTATGTGTTTGACATGACAAAAACTCAGACTAAAGCCATAACTGGGAAACTGAGCCATGTCTCTCTGAAAATGCATTATGCTCATTATGGGGGGCCAATTTCTCCTGTGAACATAATAAAGCTTTTTTAGAGAAAAGACTTTTACAAATTCATCAATTGCAAGATGATTGTGATAGGATTTTTAAAAGCACTTATTTGAGGCTTGGTTTTCACCATTACCATTAACTACATTGGATAGAATGGGACTGTTCAGCATGTCATATTATAGGAAGACATAATTCTAGTACTTTTATGGTGGGGAAGAACTAGATAACTCACATCCATTTCAGCACTCAGAGCATTTCTCAAAGACCTTTTTAAAAAGACATGTCTATTTTTGAGACAGCCTGTTTTACTTAGTTGAGCTTTTTACAGTTGCATTCTGTAAATCTGTGACATCCTAACTTGAAGGTCATCTAAGACTTGAAACTAGATTTCTAATCCAGCTAGAGTTCTAGTTTTGTTTTTTCAGAGTTTGTAGAGGTGGACCCTAGAGCTCCAAACCCCTTATTGGTCAAATCTTCATCTTTTTTTATGGGCCGATGTTATGGGGGGCTTCAAGTCATAGATAGACATACCAGTTTGTTTTATTCTTAGGAATTCTTTTAGGCAGTGCTGCAATAACAGGCCCCTATGGAGTGTCTCTTATGTTGAAATAGGCCTTGAAGTTCTGAGGCACTCCAAGCCTTGGAGTGTACATTAACTCAAGGTAACATGCAGTTAAGCTCGGAAGATGGATCGAAGACAGACTAGAACACATATTACAGAGTTTCCACACTACCAAGTTGTGCATTAAATGCTTCACAAGGGTCTTTAGAACTGTGCCTGAGAAATTTGTGCCAGAAGTTTTATTTGAACTGTCTGCTCTGGGAGACAAATATGTTAAGCACAAACAGTATCTGGGTGAATTGTACTGTTACATCATTTATGCAAAATCCAGAATGTGGTAGACTCTATAGAACAAATGACTCATTTTCTTCCACAAATAAATTGCAAGGGGGAAAAAAGGGAAAGGGAACCTATAAGCTAAGAGAAAGTTAAAATACATATCAATCAAGTATAATGTGTGAAACTTGTTAGAATAGTGATTTGTAGAAAACAATTTTTTTTCTTTTTAATGAGACGATGGGAAAAATTAGAACTTTTATTGGATATTTGATGAAAGTAGGAATTGTTTTAATTATTTAGGTGTAATAATGGTATTGCAGTGATTAGAAAGAAAGAGAGAAGAAAGAAGAAAGAGAGAAGGAAGGAAGGGAGAGAGGGAGGAAGGAAAGGTAAGAAGAGAGAGGAAGAGCATTTCATTGACCTTTGTCCCCAGTTCCTGGGAGGCAACCTCTAAATCTTTGAAATTTCCCAAATGATAACAGTATCTTTGTTATTCATGTTGGGCCCCTCAGACCACACCTGAGTGATTAAGCTAACAGATGGCTGGGGGGAGAAGGGGCTGGCCATGCCAGAAAGACCAGCTATGTGGTTAGAAGGTGGGACCGTGAGCCACCATCCTGACCCCCAGGAGTAGAAGGCAGCTGGAGGTTGAGCTCAACCACAGGGTAATAATTTTATCAATTGTGACTACATAAAGATTGTGATTTGAACACCAATAAACATCTGAGTGCAAATGTCCTCATGTTAAAATGATTTTTTTTCTAGGTAGATACCTAGTAACAACATTGCAGGATCAAATGAATCAAATGAATGTCTACTTTAAGCTCTTCGAGGATTCTCTATACTGTTTTCCAAAAAGGCTGCACTAGTTTTCAATCCCACTAACAGTGTATGAGTGTTCCTTTTTCTTTGTACCCACACCAGCATCTGTAGCTTTGGGACTTTGTGATATTAGCAATTCTCACTGGGGTTAGGTGATATCTGAAGGTGGTTTTATTTGCATTTCTCTGATGAGTAGGGATGATGAGAATTTTTTCATGTTTTTGGACATTCTTCTGTCATCTTGGGAGAAGGGACTGTTCATGTCTCTTGTCCAGTGATTAAGCGGATTGTTTGCTCTTGTTGATTTGCTTGAGTTCTTTGTATATTCTAGTTATTAGCCCTTTGTCAGATTCATAACATGTGACTATCTTTTCCTATCCTAAAGGTTGTCTGTTTGCTTTGTTTATTGTATCCTCAGCTGTGCAGAAGCTTTTAAGCTTGATCAAATTCCATTTATTTGTTTTTGTTGTTGCTGCAATTGCAAATGATGTCTTCTACATAAAGAAGAAGGACGATATCATTAAGAATTTTTTGGCAAAACCAACGCCTGGCTCCGAGCTGCAGCCGCTGAGGTGTCCCTGGCCAGTGTTGCTGGCACCCGTCCACAAACATGGGTAACATCTTTGCCAACCTCTTCAAGGGCCTTTTTGGCAAAAAAGAAATGCACATCCTCATGGTGAGGCTGGACGCTGCAGGGAAGACGACAATCCTGTACAAGCTGAAGCTGGGTGAGATCGTGACCACCATTCCCACCATAGGCTTTAACGTGGAGACTGTGGAATACAAGAACATCAGCTTCACTGTGTGGGACGTGGGCAACCAGGACAAGATCCGGCCTCTGTGGCGCCACTATTTCCAGAACACACAAGGCCTGATCTTCGTGGTGGACAGCAATGACTGAGAGCATGTGAACGAGGCCCGGGAGGAGTTCATGTGGATGCTGGCTGACGATGAGCTTAGGGACGCAGTTCTCTTGGTGTTTGCCAACAAGCAGGACCTGCCCAACGCCATGAATGCGGCCGAGATCACAGACAAGCTGGGGCTGCACTCCCTTCGCCACAGGAACTGGTACATTCAGGCCGCCTATGCCACCAGTGTGGATGGGCTCTATGAAGGACTAGACTGGCTGTCCAATCAGCTCCGGAATCAGAAGTGAACGCGACACCCCCCTCTCCGCCCTCCGCTTCACTCTCATGTGGCAAACGAGCGACTCTGTGGTATGAGTGCCAGAAGCTGTCTGCATGGTTTGGTCACAGTGTGCATCGCACCATGCTGTAAATGTGGCAGACGCAACCTGCAACCAGGTTTTTTATTTAATATAAATAGTTTTTCTTTCCAATGAGGCAGTTTCTGGTGCTCCGATGCAATATTACTCAGCTTTTTTTATTGTAAAAAGGAACTCACTGTTCAGTGCTGAGAGGGGTTTAGGGCTGCAGGCACCTGGCCATCAGGAGCCACTGTGGGAGCCAGGCCCTCCTATCTGGAGGGTTGTGTTGAGATCT
>CAUYRH010035855.1:0-49324 GCA_963574655.1 Perodicticus potto
GCACCTGTAGTCCCAGCTACTTGGGAGGTGGAGGCAGGAGACTCGCTTGAGCCCAGGAATTGGAGGTTGCTGTGAGCTGTGATGCCACAGCACTCTATCCAGGGTGACAGCTTGAGGCTCTGTCTCAAAAAAAAAAAAAAATTATGACATCATTCATAGGGCACTTGTAAGAATTGAATGAAGCAATATGTGTAAAATTGAAATGTGTTTGACATGGAGCACATGCTCAACATGAGTTAGCATGGATTGCTATTATTTTTATTAAATGTAATATTTAATAAAATATTAAATTTAATATTGTAATTTAACAAATTTAAATTACACAGAACAAAGGAAGAAACATCTGCCATTCAATTTACATGTAATTGTGGGTAAGAGAAGGATATCTAAGTGAAGATTTGGAAAAAACCATAAAATCTTCCAATTTTCCATAATTCTACACTGTCTCACAACAGTGTGATGGAGTTAGACTAAACTCCATCTCTTGATCCTCAATCTACCATCAATTCTGTCACTGGTATAATCCAAGTCTCCTGACTGTACTGAAGCACTTTCATCACTTTGTTGTTTGCTGTTATTATAAACTATTACTGTTAATATCTATACTACAACCATTGCTATTTATACCATTGCTACAACCACACCACAGATTCTGCTGCTGAGATAATCTCACTAATAGGAACCATGTATGATGCAACAGCCTTGTGCCTCATGCCAGACACTTGAAAATTATTATCTCTTATTACAACAGCCCTGCAAGTTGTATTTGTGTTCCCATTTTACAGATGGGAACATTTCTGGTCACAGCAGAAGAGTCGGGATTCCAGCTTGGTTCCCAAGACTGTGCTTCTCATTTTGTCAGGTTTCCTCTCTGCAGATTCGTGTTTAAACACAATAGAACAGATTTCCACCAGAGTTTTACAGCTGTTTCTCTCAGCCTACAAAACAGATTGCTCCCGGTTGCTGAGCCTGAAGATCAGTGCCAATTTGTCAAAATGCCTGTGGCGTTTTAATGATTTAGAAAAGGACAAGCCCATAGCTTTTTCTACACCCAGCAGATGCCTGTGTTCCCAGAACTGTAACAGCATCAGAGTGGAGAACACCCACTGACTTACAATGGTTCCCACAAATGACACCTCCAGGGATGTCGTCTGGGGACTAAGGGCAAAGATGAGCTCTGTCTTGCTCATCTGCTGGGAGAAAAGGAACAACAACAACAAAAAGGAATGACACAAAGCCTCTGTAAGGATGGAATGTGGCAAAGGATGGATTGGAGATTAGCTTAAGGTAAGTCCCTTCCTCTTTCTGGTGTTTGGAAAGCCTTGACCTTCAACTCTCTCGCTTTGGTGCCAGCATTCCAGCTCTTGGCCTGATGATTTTGATGAAGCGCATCCCTAAATGATGGTCTCCCTGGAGTCTGGTTGACAGAGACGCAAAGCAGTAAAGTGGGGGAGGAAAGCTGCACAGAACTGAGGGAAACCTCAGATAAATGGGGCCTACTGGCGAGGCAGGGTGAAAAACGGGGCCGTAACGGCAGCCATTTTGCAAGACACTTGACTTATACACTCATAAGTCTTTTAGAACTTGGCGATTGTGCTTCAAAACGATGGAGAAAAACGAGAAAGTGACTACACACTGAATATATAACTCCCTTTTGGGGAGCAGGGAGCAGCAGCCTGCACTCACACCTCCTGTGGTATTTCTGTGCACCATTCATCATCTGGGCTGGGGATTCACGGCCCAGAAACCTCTGCAGAGCTTCAAAGGTAGAAGGTGCTTTGAATTCTGAGTTATTACAGCTCATTCGAATTCTCGTTTTTCTAAGGGCTGCTAAGCCTTATTGAGAGCTTGTTTTCTAAAGCAGGTCCAGACATTCAGGCATACAAGGGAGCAAGGAGAAATGCCAAGCAGGCTCTAAGGAGATAGAATAGGATGATGGTGTGGGACGGGGAACTTCAGGTAAGGCAGCTGTCTAAGCCAGGTTGTTAGCAGCCTATATGTCATGGTGGTAGTGATGATGATGATGATGATGACGACGACGATGGCAATGATAGAATAATGGCAGCCACCACTTGCAGCACATTTACTCCCTGCCAAGGCTGTGCTAAGAATCTCCATATGTGACAGGTGTCACGGGTGTTCTTCCTCTGGTCCTCCCTCGAGTCTCCTCCATCCTCTGTCTTTGGCTTCAGACCATGGACAATGCATGTTCAGGTCTCCTGAGCTAGAGGTAAGATTGGGAAGATGAGAAAAGAGTTTTCAGACTAGGTTAAGGGGAGAGGGACCCCAAGCTGTAATGTTGGCCAGGGTCCCTAAGGAAAGGTCCTGATTGGTTTGACATCCTAAGCAATGATTGTATTAGCTTCTTAGGGCTGCTGTAACAAAGTGCCACAAACTGGGTGGCTGAAATAACAGAACTGTATTTATCATCTCACAAGTCTGGAAGCTACAAGTCCAAATTCAAGGTGTTGGCAAGTTGTCTTCTTCTGAGGCTTCTTCCCTTGACTGTAAATGTCTGTTTCCTTGCTGCATCTTTCCTCACTCAGATTGGTGAGTGCCTGTGTCATGCTGATTGTTAAATATTTTGAACATTATTTCTGCCTTATAATTCTGGATTACATTGCCTCCAGTGGACCAAAATGTGGCATGAATGCCTTGGCCCTTGGAAACACACTGCATCACCCAGGATAGGTTGTAGGAACAGCCCGAAAGTCCAGCAAATGAATCTACAAAATCTCGTTCATGGTACATGTCCAGCATGTGTTAGCAGGGAGTCTCTGCTCAGAGTAGTCACTCAGGGTCCCAGCTAATGAAACCTCCACAGTAATGGGTGCTTGCACAGTGAGAATATTTGCAGAATGAGACTGTGGTGCATCAAACACCTACTCTCAATAAAGCCTTTGCAGATGGAATTACTTAAATTAAGACGTGGTTATAGTAGATTGGAATGGGTCTTAAATCCAATGACTGGTGTTCTTTGAGACGGGCTGTGTTATGGTCCACTATTTTATTTCCAAGAAACACAGTCCACAGTGTCCTCTCTAACCCACCCATGCAAGTTTCAACTTTATCCACTTATCAGTGTCGTTGGGATGGCTTCATTTGTTTCCTGATCTTACCTTTCTTGATTCTTGTGTGTCTCAAAACTTTCATGATGACCCATGTATCAGAGGAGATACACAGAGAGAGATTCAGGGAATAAAGCCTTGTGATGATAGAGGCAGAGAGCAGAGTGATGCAATAGTAAGTCAAGGAATTTCAAAGAATGGGCAGCAACCTCCAGATGCTGGAGAGAGGCATGGACCAGACTCTCCCTCAGGTCCCCCAGGAAGACCCAACCCTCAAACACCTTGGCTTCTGGCCTCCAGAGCTGTGAAAGAATAATCGTGGTTTGTTTGTTTGAAGTCTCCTAGTTTGTGGTTATTTATGATGGTGGCCCTTGGAAAATGAATACATGGTAGAGAAATAAATATACTACTTGATGAGAGTGTGTTGAGGTCACATCGGAGAACAATGACGGGGGACGATGTTGGGGCCACCTTTGAAAAGACAACCTGCTACAACTCTTTGTATTTAAAGGTGACAACTGCCTCAGTCACTGACACATGGGCTTCTTTTTTCCTTAGGAATTTGTAGATTCTATTTCTACTTATGACCCCTACTCATCTGTAGGGGGAAGGGTGTACTCCTTGCTAAAACCTCCTAATATCTTCTTTGGAAAGTGTTGGAGTGTGAACAAATCAACAACATTTTCCCCTGGGTTATTACTACAGCTTATACCTCAACCTGCAAGTTTCACTGTTCTTTCTGCCAGATTGAATTTCAAACATTTTCTCAGCAGGCTGTAAACACTGAGCTCAAGCTTTGACAATTTCTGAGCTCCCGCTGTGGCTGAGATCAAGGAACCATAATTACTCACTGAGGTGCTGGTGATGCTGCTGCTCCTGACCAAAGCACCAGGCCCAGTTCAGCCCAAAGCCTCAGGGAAAACGAGGGAATGGAGCAGATGTGACAGCTACCCAGGGTCTGAAAACATGGAGTCGGTTCTAAGCATTGCAAAGAGAGGCTCGGGCAAGTCTCCTGGGCCTTCTGAACATACTCTAGGAAGATGTTCTCTAACTGTTTACCAGGAATCTGAGAGGTAAGGCTTGAAACTTAAAGACAATCGTGTCACTGGCATCTCATTGTCAAGTAAGATACTGGATGTGGACAAACTTGGAAAATGTTACAAATACAAGACAGCAGAGATCTTCATGGATGGTTAAAGATGGATCATAACGGTCTCCTAGTCCAACTCTTAACCAAATCCTTCCACCATATTCCTATGGAGATTATGCAGCTTGGCCTAACTCCCTCGACTGATGGGGAACCCTCTACCACATGAACATGTTAAGAATTCAGAGGTCACTGGTGAGGAAACTTGCTATCTGCCCAGGTAATTTAGTGGCAAGAAGAGGTGGGGATAAAGTCATTCAGGAGATATCAAAAGCCCACTCCTTTGCCACCCATGGATGTAAGAATGAAGCATACTGTACTACCTGCGTAGTAAGAAACTCAAGTTGAAAATCCAAAAATGAAATTAGGTCAACATGATTAAAACCACAGAGTTCAAGGAGAAATAAATGTAAAACCACCCTGAAGGGACATTTTCATAATACAGAGGTCAAGTCCTCTCCTCCGAATCCAAAAACAAAAAAATAAAGAAAAAGAAAAGAACTGTGAATAAATCCTGCTAAAGATGACTTTATAAAGTAACAAAATACATGAGGAAATTAAGCATCTTGAGATATCATGGGATAGAAGAAGAATTATACCCCCTGAATAAAGCTAGAACTAATGCAACAAATCTGAAACATCTACACAAATATTTATAATGAATAAAGTAATAAGAAATAGAAATTCTAATAAAGGGAAACTAAAAAAAGCTGCTTAGAGTGTTTTTTTTTTTTTTTTTTTAAGCAGCAACAAATAGAACTTCTAGAAAATAAAAGCATTAGCCATTGAAATGAAAAACTCAGTGGTTAGGTTAAAATCAAATTAGATGCAGCTAAAGAGAGAATGAGTAAACTAGGAAAATTAGCCAGAATGCAACAAAAAGAGATAAAGGGGAAATACAAAAATAGAAGTTAGAGACACAGAGGATGAAATGAGTGTCCAAAACGTATTTTGAACCTGTAAGTAGCTAGCCAAATAACCTTAAAATATTCAAAATATGTGAAGAAAAAAATGACTTAATCCAAAAAAAAAACAAATCTATTAATGTAATCAGAGAGCTATTTGAACCTCTCTCTTGTATACTGAGCAGATCAAATATTAGTAGGATTTATAACATTTAAGCAATCTCAAAAGCAAACTTGAGCTAATAGACCAACAGATATTTACTAGCAAAGAAAATGCATTTGCCTTCTGGTTCATACAAGGTTATTGCAAAAATTGGCCACAGAATAACCCTTAAATAAAATCTCAGCAAATACCAACAAATAAAGTATTTTTTCAATGCCATGAAATTAGAAATCAATAACAAAAATACAATTTGCTAAAGCTATGCTCACTTGGTAACTGAAAATATAAGTCTTTACAATTCATGGTTTGAAGACAAAATTACAATGGAAATTAGAAAATATGTCTGAATTATAACAATGAAACCAGTACATGCAGAAGCCTTTATGACATTACTGTGGTAGTACTTTTTGAGACATTTATGGGCTTAAATTCATGTATTAAGAAACAAGGAACACCAAAAATATTCAGGAGGTGGTTACACTTAAGAAGATCAGAGAATAAATGGAAGAAATAATAAGGATAAGAGTTAAAATTCATCATATTAAGAATGTAAATAAATAAATTACACTCTCATATGAATGAAAAAACACAAATAGAGTCTAACAAGGGGGAGGGGAAAGGAAGAGAGGACAGGAAAGGGGAGGGTGATTGGTGGAAGGAGGGAGAGCATTGGGTGGGATCTCCACCTGGAGTTTCACAATTTCAGGGTAAATTTCAAAATAACTAAGAGTAAACTAGAAATGTCTTATCACAAAAAATAAGTCAGTGAGGTGATGGTTATGTTAATCAGTTTGATTTAAGCATTCCACATTGCATATAAAATCATTATATTATACCCCACAAACATATACAGTTATGATTTAATTAAAAATTAAATTAAAAAAGGAAAAACTGAAAAAACAATACTAATTATGGCAAATACAGATTTTTGAAGAAATCTATTCACAAGGCATCTATTCTTGACCTGTCAGAATTTTCTTCAATGCCCCCAAAGCTGGGTCACTTTCCTTAAGAGGTTTGATGTGTCAAGTACTACTTTCTCATCTACCTATCAATCATCTGTTGTATTTATTTAATTAAAATCCTATTGCACTAAAAAATTTAAATAATGTAAAAAAAAAAAAAAAGAGTGGACAGACCTGCCTATTTTTTTTAAGCTGTAAGAGAATGCTATACTGAACATCCTTTTTATTCTATTCTTAATGTTAGAATTTAGGGTATACCCCTAATGTAATTGCTAGGTCAAAGAGAATATACATGTCCTGCTTAACTACAAATTGTCAACTGGCTTTCCAAAGTAATTAGAAAGTGAAGTAATTCACACTCCCATGAGCAGTGAATGGCAGTGCCTACTTACATGCATTCTTGCCAACATCTAGTATTACTAGGTTTTGGTGGTGGTGAAAGAGGATTGTAACCAGATGAGTGTGAAATGGTACATCACAGTGGTTTTAACCTACCTTTCTCCTGGTTATTAAATTGGTAATATTTCTATATATTCCCTTCTGCGAATTACCTTTTCATATCTTTTGCACTTTGTACTACATAGTTCGCATTTTTTTAGATTTGTTTAAGCTCGTTCTAAACTCTAGACCAGTGATTCTCAACCTTTCTAATGCCGCAACCCTTTAATACAGTCCAAAGGGGTCGTGACCCACAGGTTAAGAATCGCTGCTCTTGACACTACCCTTATACTAGTTAAAAGGATGGAAAACTTTTCCCAGTATGGGAGAATGTATATTTATAAGTCTTTTTGTGAACACTTGTTTTTTACTCTAGGGAAGAGTTGCCAAGGACTGGAAAGCCTCATTCATAGTATAGAAATGAATTCAACTGTATAAGAAGCTGCCTAACCATTATTCATAATGGGTTGTATCATTTTACACCAAAAATGTATTAGAGTTCCAGTTGCTCCATATCCTCTTCGGCATTTGGTTTCGTCTGTCCTTTTTCCTTCAGTCACGCTGGTGGGTGCAAAATAGTGTCTCTTGTGGTTTAGTTTAAATTCTCCTGAAGACTAACAATATTGGCATAGTTTCTGTGAATATATCTTTCAAAAGTGACCTTTTAAGTCTTTGCCCATTTTTACTGGATATTTACCTTTTAAAAAATTATTTGGAAGAATTCTTTATATGCTTATATCGTAGACATGAGCCCTTTGTTATTTTTTTCCAAAATAATATTCAGTTGTTTCTACACCACACGTTACAAAGGCTTTCCTTCTGCCCTCAATAGACTTGGTGACTTGGCCCAAAATCAGTTAGTCATAGGTCTGTGGGTGAATCTCTGGACTGCTGCACTCCATTCATCTGTTTGCCTCTCTCAATGCCAAGGGCAGTCTACCTTGATAATGGTAAGTCTAGACATCAAGTTGTGTAGTGCGTCCTCTAACTTGTTCCTTGGTTTTCAATATTGTTTTGGCTCTTAAAATTCCTTATATTTCCATGTAAACTTTAGAATAAACTTGTCAGTGGGTTTTAGCTGGTATTGCATTGAACTCACAGATCAATTTTGGGGGAAAGCCTATCAATTTTGAGAACTCTTTCTCATCCATCCCTCATTCACCGGAGGTCCAGGTGCTACTTATCCCCTGCTCAGCCTGTGTGTGAGCCCCCTATACTCTCTGTTTTGTCATCCAGTTAACCTCAGAGTTGCGTCAATACCATCTCTTGCTTTGACGTCTCTTACTTCTCCCCTAATCACCAATTTTTATAACTTACCTTCAAGTTCATGGCTTGCCTCCTTCTTCCGAGATGAGTGCTGCTCAGACTACATTCTCAGTGTTATGACCTCTCTGGCTGGACATGAAGGCACTCTCATTTCCAGTTTCCATGGGATGCCTAAGAAGGCATGCTTTGCACTCCCAAGAATAACTTACATGATCAAGCTCTTTCATACTTGTCTAGTTTTACAACTTAAACTCAGCATCGCTCCTGCTCAGCTACAGTGAGCGACTGTTAGCTTTTAGAACAAATACGCTGTCTCTCACAGCTGTACCTTTACACATCCTGTCACTGCTACTTGATACGGTTCCTCCCTTAGACACACCTGCTTTCCACTCCAGCAGCTTAGAAGCCTTCCCTGGTCCTGCAAGGCTGGGCGAGCTGTCCCTTCGCTGTGCTCTTGTAACAACAGTTTGTAATTCGTCATCACAGCACCTGTCTCACTGTGTCCCTGGAAGACAGGGAGCGAATCTTTCTTTCTTTTTTTTTTTTTTTTGCAGTTTTTGGCCAGGGCTGGGTTTGAACCTGCCACCTCTGGCATATGGGGCCAGCGCCCTACTCCTCTGAGCCACGGGCGCTGCCCAAGCGAATCTTTCTCACTGCTGAATTTCCTGCATTTAGCACACTGCCTGGCACATACAAAGCCTGTTATCAATATTTGTTAAGTGAATGGATAAATGAAAGAAAACACGTTATATATGCACAATGGAATACTGTTCAGCATGAAAGGAGGAGGCAATTCTGTCATTTGTGAAAGTGTGGGTGAACCTGGAGAACATCACACCAAGTGAAGTGAGCCTGGCACAGAAAGACAAATGCCAGGCTTTCTCACCCACGCGTGGAATCTGGACTCATAGGAGCAGAGAGTGAGCAGAATGACGCTTACAGGGGCTGCGGGAGGTGGGCAGAGGGGGAAAGGGAGATGTTGAACAAAAGGTACATAAGTTCATTTAGATAGGAGGCATAGATTTACTGATCTATTACACAGAATGGTGACTATAATGAATAACAGCACATTGCATACTTTAAAATTGCTAAAAGAGCAGGTTTTATTTTTGAGATAGAGTTTCACTTTGTCACCCCTGGTAGAGTGCCATGGCATCATAGCTCACAGCAACCTCAGACTCTTGGGCTCAAGTGATCTTCTTGCCTCAGCTTCCCGAGTAGCTGGGACTACAGGCTCCTGCCACAATGCCCGGCTATTTTTAGAAATGAGGTCTTGCTTTGGCTCAGGCTGTTCTGGAACTCCTGAGCTCAAGCAATCCACCCATCTCGGCTTCCCAGAGTGCTAGGATTACAGGTGTGAGCCACTGCATCTGGCCAAAGAGCAGATTTTAAATGTTTTCACCACCAAAAAATGTATGTGAGGTGATGGATTTGTTAATTAGCCGGATTTAATCATTCCACGCTGTAAACATGTATCAAAACATCACATGGCATCCTATAAAAATGTATATTTATTATTTGTCAATTATAAATAAAACACTTTAAAAAGAATGAACAGGAAGTGGACTGTCAATGAATCTACAGTCGACTCCTAGAGGGTGGGAACCCTGAGTCACTACAGACCTCAGGGCAGTGATGGGCCTGTGGTGGAGACAGGTGACTCCTTTTGCTCCAGGCACTTGTTAAAAATATCCCTTATCCAAATTCAATTTATATGCACCCATCCATCTTCTAGTGCTGATAGTGCACTTCCCCAGGTAGATTTCTTAAACTGGAACAGAAATGGGTTGGCTGGCACGTACATTTTCAGTCTATTGGTAGATCAATTGTATGCTGTAAATGAGTATTTTGGCACTCTCCTCTTTAACACTTTTAAATATAATTTCAGTTGATGTGGCTGCAATCTCAGAACTCCTGCTGGGAAGTGAACGAATAAGATCCCTCCCTTTTCTTTCACACGTATGTTGGCGAAGGAGGGCAATTCTTCCTCAGGCTTTTTCTGCAGGACCTTGGCAATGCTGGGTAAACATAAGCTGAATTTAGCAATCAGCAAGGCTGAGAATTAAACTCTGGGGACACGCATCACTCTGCTAGGGCTGCTGTGACTGAGTACCACAACCAGGTGGCTTGTCAGCAGACATGTCTTGTCGAAGGGTTCTGGAGCCTGGGCGTCCGCAATGTGGGTGGAGTTGGAAGAATCAGTTTCACACATCTCTGCTAGCTTCTGCTGATTTGCTGGCAATCTTTTGGTGAGCACAAGCATCGCCTCCCTGTCTGCCCTCATCTTCACATGACATTCTTCTCTATACTTGTCCCTATGTCCAAATTCTTCCTTTTCATAAAAGACACCAGGCCAGCCATTGGTTAAGGTCCCTTCTCCAGGATGGCCTCATCTAAACTTATCTAATTACACCTGCAGAGACCCTATTTCCAAATAGTCACATAAGGGGGTGCCATGGGTCAGGACTTCAGGATATGAATTTGGAGGTGGGAAGGACATAATTCAACTCATAATAAGATAGAATTACTACTAACCATTAAAAGTTTCTAAAGAGTCTTTATATCAAAACCTACTTTTAAGATAAACCTTATTTGGGTATAATTTACCAATATTTTAAGTGTACAGCTCATTGAGTTTTAAAATACATCTATCATTTAACACCCACCACTATCAAGATACAAAACATTTTTATTATGTAAAAATTTTCTTTGTTTCTCTTTTTAATCAATATTCTCCCCCCACCATGGCTCTAGAAATCACAGATTTGATTCCTGCCCCCAGTGATTAGCTTTGTCTATTCCAGAATTTCAAATATTCCTAAGAATCAGATACTTTGCAGCCTTTAGTGTCAGACTTATCTTCTGTAAGCCTAACACCATTAAGATTCATGCACACTGTGTGTCAGGGGTTTATTCCTCTTACCGCTGAGTGATATTTCATTGCGTAAGATACCAAAATGTCTTTATCCATTCATTCATTGACGGACAGTTAGGTTTTTTCCAGTATTAGGCTTTCCCAAACTTCCTCTGAGCAGTCACGTGCTAATATTTTTTTGTGGATATATGATTTTCTCATTTCTCCTGGGCAAATATTTAAAAATGGAAGGGGGAGTCATCCAAAACCAGGTTCCAGTTCATTTTTCTTGATTCCATGAGTAGTGAAATCAGCCAAGCACTTCACTGGAGTTAGAAACACCTCTGGGTCCCCTTTGTTTGCCAATTCTATAGGAGAGTCCTGAGACTCATGCCAGGTGAAAATGTAGGTATCCTCGTTCTAATAGTAAATAAGTATAGTTGTTTGAATTTGCATGTTGGTTTATAGTTTCAAAGTCCTTGCACACTCACTGTGTAATTCAGAGAAAGATAATTTGGGTGTTGATCTGGACACCTACCTGTGCAGACCATGAGATTTTTAACATCTTCACCATGCTGAATCTCAGTTTTATTCATTCATTCATTTAAATAATTTTTATTAAACACAATTTTTTTAAACCAGGCATTGTCTAAAGTACTAGGGAAATAAATAATATGGCACAAAAGAGACGCGGTTGCTACCTTCACAAAGCGTGTAACCTAATGGGGATAAAGATAATAAAACAAGCATTAATAAGAAAGTGGGATGAGCACCCTGAGTTAGAAATTACAGAAATAAAACAGGGGCACAGAACAGAATCATGCAACTTTTTTTGGGAACTGGGATGGAACACTATGTAGACGTCCCCAGAGGTGTAATATCTTAAGTCAGACCTTTAAGAATATATAGGAGATAGCAGGTGACGAGAACAGAACCAAGATTACAAACTATCAAGAAGATTCATTTGGATAACGTATTTATCCCTGTGTATTCAACTCGTTTAGATTCTACTACTATTTACTGAACACCTTACAACGTACCAGGTTCTGTGCTGGCTTCCCATATCTTATCTCATTTCTTAAGAACCTCTCGAAGACAACTCAATGGACCATCATCTTGTAAAAAGTAACAATAAGAACAATCCCATTTTGGACTAAATAATGCAAAGTGCAATGGGGAAAAAAACACATATACACAGAGGGGCCAGATGCAGTGGCTCATGTCTGTAATCCTAGCAATCCGGCAGGCTGAGGTGGGAGGATCACTTAAGGTCAAGAGTTTGAGATCAATCTGAGCAACATAGCAAGACCCTGTCTCTAAAAAAAGTAAGAAAAATTAGCTATGTGTGGTGGGACATGTCTGTAGTCCTAGTTACTCAGGAGGATCACTTGAGCCCAGGAGATTAAAGTGAGCTAGTCTGATGCCACTGAACTTTAGCCAGGGCAACAGAGATCCTGTCTCCAAAAAAAAAGGCAAATTTTTTGCTAATATCATATTGTGAAGTAATAAACCATTATTATTAACAATGCTTTATTATACAGGGTAAACATAAAGTTCACGTGCAATTTAAAATAGTGTTCATGAACTTTATGGCCACCCTGTGTATTTGTGGATGGACATGAGTGTTAACGTAATCTGCAATTTCATTAATGCTCTAGATGTTGACTGGGTGCAATGTAAATTGCAGTTTTATGAATATCCCCCCACTTCATTCTCACAAGAACTCTGTCCATTTAAAGGATCCTAATCTGCACTTCTACAACTGAGTTTTAGAACCTAAATATATAGCTTTCCCTTTGACCCTGCACATATTTACTTAGTTGAGTTAGACCCATTATTCCATTATCTTATTTGTCAGGATAAGCTTGAGTCTCGTTTATGTCATTGAGCATTAGCTATCATCCAGTAGATGGGACCTGCTTCCCTTCTGTGAGTACAGCTGAGATGCTGGGGATGGGCTAATAGCCCCACTCAAGTGCCTTTGCTTCTCCTAATTCTGGGTTCAGGAATCCGCCATCAACACTTACTTCTTTTCAGACCTTGAGACAATCTAAGATGAAGCAAGATTCAATAAAAAATCTTCCCCCATGCCTTATCAATGGCAAGGCTGATAATTAAATCTTGCTCTCAGATGCTGGGATTTGGTGGCCCAGTCATGACTTTGGGGCCTTTCTGCCCTGGATGGCGAGTCTCCCGGAGATGATGTACTAACCCTCCCCGGACATCGTATATCCCATTGCATGTTCTGACCATCTATTCTCCCCACATCGTCCTTATCTGTGTGCCAAGAGTACACCCCCTACCCCAAATAGTTAATGGCTTGCAGGTAGTTTGGCAATGTCAGAGATGAAAGCAAGGAAGTAATTTTGTTCATGTATTTAAAATTAATCAGAATTATTTATTATTTTTATAGAAATCTCATTGTTTCTTAAAATCATTACCTTCTTTAAAGTTTTAGGCATACCACCAAGCCATCAAATGATATTTTACCTCATTTACATAATTAGTGTGAGTACTTTCATTTATTAAATCTTTGCTTTTTAATATTACTATATTGGGTTACATTACAATCCAAAATGGCTTTCTTTAATGTACCATTTCCTCAGAGTAGTTCTCTGAAACATAAAGATAATGAAAATAGTAATGTTATTATGAAATATATTGTAGAAAATACTGCATACAATGTAGAGTGATGAGAAATTCAAGATGATATTATAAATGTAAATTATGGAAAGGTCTCCATACAATATAGACTGAAAAGTAAATAGCCAAGAAATGAAAAGTATAATAAAAATACAATATTAAGTATGTGAAAATGTATTTTATTAAACTTGAAATCCTTTGGCATCTGTTACCCAGGGAAATGTCAATCTCAAAACCTTGCAAACACTGGCATAGCCATAGAAAGACACCATTTTCAAATAAAATAGTGACCTCTTTGGAAATCCAGTGAAGTTTTTTTCCCTGAGTCCTTGCATCCTTATTTTTTAGTACGATACAAGAATTTTATATTCAAGTATAGAGGAATCCAAAACTATAGAGGCCCCATTCAAAACACGTGCAAATCACATTATTGCTGAAAACTCTGCCAAACCAATGAAAAAACTAATAAAACTTTTGCCAAATTTCTTACTCAAGCAACACATTCGGGAATTCCATACTAGAAATGGTAAAAATGTGAAGAGAAATTAAGCATGAATTTCTTGCATATATTGATATTTTGCTTTACATTTGGATCAAACCCCAGATATGCAGAGAAGGAATCAATTCCTTAAATATGTGTAAGGAGTATATGACAGGGAGGTAAGTGTTTAACAACTTTTATCACTGAAAGCCTGTGCCATAAGAAAAGAAATTATTTTTAATTAAAAGGGTTTTCGTGAGCCGTGAGGAGAACAGCACAAAATGTACTGGGACTCATACCAACAATGTACATAGATTTCTCTAATATTTTGTTCACAGGGAACCATCAGTAGCCAACAATACGCCTCACAGTCTTGATCCAAAGATTAAAGACACTGTGAAAATTTTTGCCATGGTTTGAATTGCAGGCAGCATACATATATCTTTTCGGTGTGATGTGTTAAGAACTGATCGGTGAATATAAAACTCTGTTTTTTTCATACTGATACACAGGGGTTCATAAAAAAACCAGAATGTCCTCCCTCTTTAAAGTAAGGAATAAAAAGAAAACCTTTCTTTGTGACTTCATTACTTCAATTACTTAAAACAGAATGATCTATTTCAAAAGTGTAGGCAGTGTCTAGAATAAACTGAATTTATTTTAGAGCTAAAGGATGATAATTTATAATATTCAGGAGAAGATGTTAGAATTTTTTAAGGATTCTAGACTGTGAAGAAATTCTTCAATCATTACGATTGACCATTTTCTTCCGTTGTCAGAGATAGAAACTGATGATATATTATTGATGATGTTTGAAAAATCATGGCCACATTTTCCAAAGACACTTTCAACCAAAGAATTGAGTGGTATTCATCTTTCAACTTGAAAGTTTAAACTTTGTAATATAACGTGTTTATGGAAAAGCAATGTTGGGTGATAAATTTATTCTCTCTGAGTCAATGTTTTATTCCGAATATTCATAATTATCTAAGTATTCTTATAATTATGAATTGGAATCTTTCAACTAAGAAGTAATAAGAAAATATACTAACCGACTGTGCAGTCTGGACATATGTGCCAAACACTTCATTATCAAGCAGGACTTAGATTACCTAACTGGTGCCTTGCATGCAACAGATGCCTACGGATTGGACTGGAAAATCTGGGAACCTGAAAAACACTGTGCTAGAAACCCCAACTAGGGTCCCCTCCTGTGTCAGCTCCCAGCCTGGACCTGGGAATTACCCTGAATCACAGGCTGTTGACTAAGTTATTAAATAATTTGACTCAGAACTCAATTTGATTTCCTTTTCAAGTCTTTATTTTGAGCAATTTTAAGTTCATAGCAAAATGGAGAGGAAGATTGTTTTCCATATACCTCCTGCCCCTTGCCAGGTGCATAGCCTTTCCCATTATCAGCATCCCCCAGCAGAGCGGGACATTCGTTGTAAGTGATGAGCCTATGCTGATACATCATAATTATCCAGAGTTCACGGTTTACAATAGCTTTCGCTCTAAGTGTTATACATTCTATGGGTTCGGAAAAATGTGCAATGACATGTATCCATCATTACAGGATCACGCAATATTTCTACTACTCTAAAAATCCTCCGTGCCCCACCTAGTCAACTCCCTTTTAACTCCCTCCACAGTTTTGCCTTTTCCAGAATGTCGTGTTGGGATCATATAGCATGCAGCCTTTTCAGATTGGCCTCTTTCACTTAGTAAAATGAATTTAAATTTCAGTCCTGGCTTGATAGGCATTTTTCAGTACTGAATAATATTCTATTTTCTACACATACCACAATTTATTTATCCATCCACCTACTGCCAAGTTTTGACAATTTTGAACAGAACTGTTATAAACATCCATATGCAGGGTTTTATGTGGACGTAAGTTTTCAGCTCCTTTGGGTGAATACCAAGGAGCACTATTGCTGGGTTATAGGATAAGAGTGTGTTTAGTTTTGTAAGAGACTGTAACACTGTCAAAGCGGCTGCACTGTGTTGCATTCCCAAAGCAGTAAGTGAGAGTTCCTGTGACTCCAAATCCTCACTGTTATTTGGTGTTGTCGGTGCTCTAGATCTTGGCCATTCTGATCGCTGTGTGGTAGTGTCTCATTATTGTTTTAATTTTCATTTCCCTGATGACGTATCATGCAGAACATATTTCCATATGTATATCTTTGGTGAGATGACCAGTAAGGTCTTTGGGCCCATTTATTAAACAGGTTGTTTGCTTTCTTATTATTGAGTTATTTTGATATGTTGGAAAATAGTTATCTGACATATCTTTTGCAAATACTATCTTCTGGTCTGTGCCTTATCTTCTTTTTCTCTTGATGTTATCTTTCACAAAGCAGAAGTTTTTAATTTTAATGAAGTCCAGTTTATTCCTTATTTCTTCCACAGATCATGTCTTTGGTGTTGTATTTAAGGGTCATTGCTATACCCAAGGTCATGTAGGTCTTCCCCCGTGTTACCTTCTGGGAGCTTGATATTGTGTGTTTCATGGTTTCGTCTATGACACATTTTGAGTTGATTTTGTGAAGGGTATAAGGTCTGTATCTAGACTTATTTTATTTTGCATGTGGATATCCAATTGTTCTAGAATGATTTTTAAAAAAGACTATCTTTGTTCCATTCTATCGTCTTTGGTCCTTTGCCAAAGATCAGTTGAAGTATTGTTGTGGGTATATTTCAGGGCTTGCTATTCTGTCCCATTGATATGTTTGTCTTTTCTTTCACCAGTACCACACTATCTTGATTACCTTCACTTTATAGTAAGTCTTGCGGCTGGGTAGTGCTAGTCTTCTGTGAGTGAAAGGTAAAGTAGGGTGGCATTCCCCCTGAAATCTTGAGCAGGTTATAGCCCCGAATTTCAGCATCCCCGCTGCAATGCTTGCCTGTAGTGGCAAAAGGAGGTTGGAGTGTCCAGCAGGGCAGATAAGAAAATAGTCCAGGAAATGTCTAGCTAAACATCAGCAGCTTAGAGACAAGAATAAAAATGACACTAGAAAGTAATTGGTAGCTGCCCTGGCAGATACCCTGCAGTTGCAGGAACCTTAACCTGAAGGCTGTAACTTTTCCTCATTAAAATTTTCCCCAAAGTATTCTTTGATCTGTAGCTTAGTACTCCCTTCTTCTTCGGGCAGACAACTTTCTTGCCTACACAAGCACTGCCTGTTTAATTGAAACATGAAGCTGTTACTTTTCACTTTTTGCCTTGTGTATATGTGCCCCCGATTTTCTAATAAATAGCCTTGGATACTGGGCTTGAGACAGTACCTGTTAGCCTTGGAAGGGGCTGATACAGTGTTATCTCTCACAGTGTCAGAACACTGTGCATGTGTGTATAAATTTCACAGCTTTTTCTCTCCCTTTGTCTACCCGACTCTGGGTGGTCGCACAAGGTCCCTGTGCAGGAGGGACCCCCCTAGTCCACCACATTGCATCTGGTTCTCAGGTTGGCACAACCCTCAACTATGTTCTTTTCTTTCAATATCCATGTTGACTATTGTGGGTCTTTTGCCTCTATGTGTAAACTTTATCATCAGTTTTCCAATATGCACATCATCACTTGCTAGATTTGAATTTGGATTGGATTAAATCTACAGATGAATTTGAGAAGAACTGATACCTTGACAATACTAGAGCTTTCTATCTATGCACACAACCCTCCATTACTGGCATGTAGGAATACAATCGATGTTTGTGTAGTAGGCTTGTATCTTGTAACTTTGCTATAATCACTTAGTAGTTACAGGAATTTTGTGTCAATTCTTTCAGATTTTCCTTACACACAGATGATCATGTCATTTTTGAACAAAGATTATTCTTTCCAATCTGTATGCCTTTTATTTCCTTTCCCTTCTTGTTGCATTCACTAGTACTTTCAGTATGATGTTGAAAAGGAGTTGTTAGAGGGGATACCCTACTCATCCCTTGCTGCTGATCTTAGTGGGAGACCTCTGAGTTTCTCATCACTAGCTATGATATCAGCTATAGGTTTGTTATAGCTATTCCTTTTTTTTATTATAAATCCACCAAACTTTATTTTTCAGAATGCCAACAATTCTAGAGAACAGTAGCATCTCCAAGACTGTTCTGTTCTTCCATTTCCAAAATCACAGCTTTACACATAAAAGTTAAAAGCAAGAACTACACTAACTCTTATCTCAAACAACAGTAATTACCATAACCCATGACCCATAATAAACAATAATTGACATAACCCAATTCAAAAGCTAATCTCCTATATCAATTACCCTAAACTATTCAAGATATGTACTATTAGGTTAAAGCTCAATTTATAAAACAAACAAGGATGGAAGACAAGAGATGAAGGTCATGTAGCACCTCTTTATCATGTTGATAAATTTCCTCTCTATTCCTAGTTTACTGAGAATTTTTACCATGACTGGGTTTTGAATTTTGTCAAATGCCTTATCTGTATCTCCTGATATGATCATTTAATTTTTCTTCCTTAGCCTATTGAAATGATAGACTACATTGCCTTTGGATGCATACCTGGAATAAATCCTATGTATGGAATTCTTTTCATGTATTGTTGGATTCAATTTACCAATGTTTTGTTGAGTATTTTTGTATCTATGCTCATGAGAGAAATTGATCACTAGCTTTCTTTTCTTGCAATGTCTTTGTCTGGATTAGGTATTAGGGAAAAGATGGCCTCATAGGATCACTTAGGAAGTGTTCCTTCTGCCACTGTCTTCTGAAAGAGATTGTGAAGAATCGGTACAACTTCTTTAAATGTTTGGTAGTCAATCTGATTTCTTACTATTGCTTGCTAGCTCTTGAAATCCTGCTTGACCTACTTTGTTGGGTACTCTGAAGCCAAATGCTTTCAGCTTTGACAATGAGACCAACTACTGTGTTCCTTTGAGTGTGTACCACACATGTGGTCATTCTGGAACTCATTGTCAAGAAAGATGAACTTCTTCCTTACACCTGATGCCCCCTTATCTCTGGAAGTGGTTCAACTAGTGAAACATTCCTTTTCCTAACTATCTTTATTTCTGATCTGTGATTTTTGAAGAAACTGGGTATAGGTACCCCATTTCCTTCCTCCCCGTTTTATATCAAACATGGAACAGGGGCTGTCTTCACATGAACAATCCGGCCATGGTCCAACACTGCCTATGACAAGGAATATATATATGACTAATTCAAGGTGTCAGTACTAAAGACTCACCTGCCCTGAAGATGCATTACACTTAATCACTGTCAACTTCTCTCAGTAATAAAGGTGGCATTTTATTTTTTTTCCTTTTCCTATTACTTTCATATCACATGCTTTTTTAATAAATCAAGTTGGATGGTATTATTTAGCTTTGTTCAAACTCCATTACAAGCCTCCACTGCCAGATAAGTCTTCTACATGACTGTCCTAGCTTGGTGATAGGAATGTGTATATTCTTTCATCTTATTCTTTCTTCCTGCCATCTGGGAAACAATGTCCCTGGAATTCAAAGAAGCTCAAACTATGGTAAAATTGACAATCAGTCAACAGCTTCTTCTGTGTTGATTTAACCAGTGGGGAAAACATAACAGACTACCAGGCAGTCCATACACCTCCATCCAGGCCATAATTCTAACTGACGGGTGAGAGCATCAGAAAATAAAGTGAGGCCAAATTTGCTCTAACTTTTGTTGGTAAACACCACTAGATTGATGTCAAAGCTAAATTTTACACATTTTTTAATCCTTCTCTCCAAGATGAATTGCATTCTCAATAAATGTCTTGATGAATGAATAAATTAATCAAACAAACCTTTCCTCTAACTCCTAATAATTATCTTTGTAAGTTATAAATGGTTATAAACCATCTTTTTAATTACAATTTCTTCATTTTTTTTTCTTGCTCTAATTTCAAACTCATTAATATGTTTCTAGAATCCTTCCTTTCCCCTGGTTGATAAAACAAATCAGTAAACATTGAGTCTTCCATCTTCACCCTCCTCCTCATCATTTCTTTTTTTTTTTTTTTGAATTTGAGACAGTCTCACTCTGTTGCCCAGGCTAGAGTGCCCTGGCATTATCATAGCTCATAGTAATCTCAAACTCATGGGTTCAAGCAATCCTTCTGCCTCAGCCGCCTGGGACCACCACTATGTCCAGCTATTTGTTTTCTATTTTTAGTAGAGATGGGGGTCTTACTGTTGCTCAGGCTGGTCTCAAACTCCAGAGCTCAAACTCCTATAGGAGGGATCCTCCCTCCTAAGCCTCTCAAAGTGTTGGGATTACAGGCATGAGCCATCATGCCTGACCCTCATTTCTTAATGATTAGTAATGTTGACTCCATCCACATACATGCATTTTATTAGTACAGTCTGTTCCCTGGGGAGGGAGGTCAGGGCATGAGTTTCTGCTCCAAGTCAGTCTTAGAGAAGCCTTTTTTCCTTTCCATGCAGAGGACATAGACATCCCCAAGAGATAGAGCTTCTCCCCACCAGACACAGAAAGCCTTTTAAACATCCCTTAATAGCACAGACACAGGAAAGGCTTTAGAAATCACCTCAACCAACTCTCCCATATTAGGGATGAGGAAGAGGAGGCCCAAAGAGGGGAATACTGTGCTCAAGAATTAGCAGTTTTTGCAGACATGGCGTTGGGAAGGAAATCCAAGTTCATTCATTCACTATTCGTTTAACAAATGTGGATTCAGGAGCCACCCTGGTGCATAAAATCAGTTCTGGTCCTTACCCATTCTGACTTTAGAGAGGCAGTCGAGCTTCTGACTTTGGAGAGGCCGTCATCAAACAGATCACTGCACAGATGGGAAATTCAGCCGTGACAGGTGCTATGAACATGGCGGAAGACCGGGGTTGGGAGAGCATACATGTGGGAGGTTTAAATTGGGCAGGGAGAACAGGGGATACTTTGTTGAGGAAGCGATGCCAGAGCTGAGAACTAAGGATGGCTGGGAGGCTTCTGGGTGAAGGATCAGGGACATTTTAGGCAGCAGGGTGTGAGACGCAGGCAGAAGGAGAGGGAGAGGCCAGTGCACCACAGAGGCCATAATAAGAAAATTTATCTTTATCTTAAGAAATGCTGGAAGGTTTATCTGATTCCTATTCCCATTCCTTACCTTTAACCACACTGATAGCATTAAGGGCAAGTGATAGAACAGGAAGATTCAAGTCCTATACATCCATGATGTACCCAAAGCGGAGGAAAAGAAAAACTTGGGAAAAGAATTCCTTCAGTTCCCTGCCACACTTTACTTTTGGGGCAGCCTGGGCAGTCCAGTGACTCCCGTTTCTCTGCAAGCCTGATCAGTGAGTGCAGGCCACGTGTGTGTGACGTGGACACACACACCTTACACACGTTCACTTCATCTTAGCAAATAATGTTTTGACACTCTTGATGTAGGAACTACGGAGCTTATTCTGATTAATCTCATTTAACTCCAATTAGTCTATCCACTTGGGTCATTTGATCTATAATTACCTGCTGTCAGGGTGCTAATGCCCACTCTGGCTTCTCCAAACACTGATAATTCAATTGAGAGGTCTCCTCTGGCATTATGAGGTTTTACTCTCTGATTCCAGACCATGGAGATGACCCCGGAGGGCCATCACTAGCCACTTTGGAAGACATGCAAGCTGTCTGCTGTACTGCATATTGTTCTGCGTTAACCATGTGTTCCTGACGTGTTGACATCTGGCACCTTGCTGACCCCTGGAGATTCTGCCCTTGCCCCATCCCAGGGGTAGCCTAGTTGCCTTCCATAGGAAAATCAACTAATGCAAAGCTCATAGCCCTCCCACCTCCTTCACCACACAGTCACACTCGGCACCATTATTCTCCACTGTCATTATCCCAGATAGCCAGATCACCCTTACAGCCAAAAGCCTGATTAAATTTCAAACTCACCAAAGCTAAGCTTGCTTACCTCACCTTGCCTGCTCTTTTCCACAGAAAATCCCCCGAAAGGCTCTTGCTCACACCGCCCTCCACGCCCTCTGCCTCCTGCCAGATCCCCGCACCTCCCTGTGTGCCACTGTAAGAGTTTGCCCCTGCTCTCGGGAACTGTGAGGAACAATCTTTTCTGTGGCCATCGTCCCCTATCTGTTGGCCTCACCATCCCTGAATTATAAAAACATCTTCCCCAGGCTGCTTCTTTCAATCCCTCCTGAGAAATCCCACTTGAATTCTCTCTGGCCTTCCCGGCGTGTGCCAGCAGGAAGACCCGTGCTCGACCCTCACTCCCCCGTCTGTGGGAATGAGGATCACAGCATGTATTTTGCAGGCTGAGTTGAGGATTATATGAGACAATGAAAGCCACGTGTCCAGCCCTGACCTGGCGGGCGGGGGGCTGCTCAGCACATGTCAGTTCCCTCCCACCGGTAGTGAACTGAGAGCTGCCTTTGCCGTCTGCCTCTGCCTGCAGCTTTATTGGTCAGTCATCCAGGAATCTTGAAGAAAATCCATCTGATTTTCCATCTGATGATTTATTGTAAGCTTCGCAACCTTTGCTTCCTTTATTTGTTAACCTCCATCCAACCGGAGCCTTTTATTTCCCCCTCCATAAGCCCCTTGCAGACGGGGGCACGCTCTGAGTGCACTTTTGATGAACTGTTGCACCCAGTGCTCACTCTGGCTGCAGTCTTATGCACATGGCTGGTGAGAGGGCTCCGAGTAGCAGGGAACTTGGAGCTGGGCCTGGCGATGAGATGAGATCCCCCTCTGTTCCTCCTGAGTGTCCTGGGCACACTGGTTAACCCCTCTGAGCTGTAACCTGCTCTTTTTGCAATATGAGGACGGAAACGATATCAGCATAGAAGTGTGCCCAGTCTCTGAACTATTTTATGAAGAAGACAGAATGATGTATATAAAAAGTGCAGAGTGCCGGCTGGGCATGGTGGCTCAGGCCTGTCATCCTGGCATGCCTGTCATCCTAGAGGCCAAGGCAGGCAGACTGCTTGAACTCAAAAGTTCCAGATCAGCCTGAGCAAGAGCGAAACCCCATCTCTACTGAAAATAGAAAAAAACCCAAACAAAAAACTAAAACTAGCCAGACTGGACATGGTGGTGCATACCTATAGTCCCAGCTACTCAGAAGACTGAGGCAGGACGATTGCTCAAGCCCAAGAGCTTGAGGTTGCCGGGAGCTATGATGCCACAGCACTCTACTGAGGGCAGCAAAATGAGACTGTCTCAAATATATATAAACAAATAATTAAAAAGTAAAAAGTGCAGAATGATGCAATACCAGGATGGACTGTAATTAAAAATATCGACAGGCAGGGATTGGCCCTCTGTCTTTCCTCTCCTGTGTGTCTTCTGTGTCTCTCTCTGCTTCCTGGAATCCCTGACATCCATCCAGCCCCTCATCGCCCGATCCGTCTTTCTTCCTGCCCCTCAGAGCCCAGCCTTAAAGACCTTTCCTTCTTCCTTCCCTCAAGGGGCTATAGAGGCAACATCTGTGATGGGATCAGAGAAAACCACAGGGAAGATAAGAAGCAAAGAATCAGCTCTGCTTGCACACGTGTGTATATGTGTGCATGTGTGTGCGTGTGTATGTGAACACTTTTATGTCCCAGGAACTATCTCACGTAAACCTCTTAGCCCCGGGAGGTACGGATTCTCATCACCTTACCGAGGAAGAAGTGGAGGGGCAGACAGATACAGTAACTAGCCAGGACGTGGCCCATCCTGGATTCACAATGGGGGCTTCTGTGAGTCTGGGCTCCTCACTGCTATGAGATTTTGCTGCCCGGGCAATAAATATTTTATCGAGCAGCTACTGTGTGCTGAGTACAATGCTGCATGCTGGGGACATAATTTCCTTCGGAAGGAAAACAGTTTCCAATGTACCACCCTTGGGTGACATTTTTAAAATGATCACATGCAGCGAATGACAGGAAGGTGAACACCTCCCTGGGACCAGGACTGCTCCTGGCGCCCATCTCCCTTCTCACAGCTGCTTACCATGGTCTCCTTGTGCGTCTTCTGCACTAAACTGAGGTTCTCGGGGTCCTCTTTCAATATCTGTAGGGGTGAAGGCAGAGCACACAGAAGGTGTTTGTGGAATGTTCCTCCCATTTAATTAAGGAAAAGGCAACATCTCCCCCCAGAAATGTCAGTGTTTGTTTCAAAATGAGATGCTGATGCCCACTGCATGTTGATAGCACCCTGGTATTGACTCAAGGAAGAACCAAACTCGGCATTATCCAGAATAAGAGCAGTAGAGTCTCTGGGACCCTAGCATTTAGATTGACATGCACCCAGCGTGCGTGCACTCAGCACACTTTGTGTTAGACAGTGTGCAGGGGGCAGGCAAACAGTGGTCTGAACAAGCCGTGGCCCTTTCCCCGGTGGAGTGCCCAGTTTTCCCTGGAGAGAGGAAGGTGGTGGAGGATACTTGGTTTTGGCAACTAGGGTTTTCCTTGCATGATGTTGTAATTGATATTCTTACTGTTTTCCTTTGTTTTTACATCATATATTGATGAAAGTTTTGCAATGTTTAAACTTCCAGAGAACAATAAGAAATGAGGGTTTGGGAAAGACCCTTGAGGGGCTGCCTCAGACTCACTCCTTCATACTCACTCCTTAGAGGTTCTCAACCTTCCTAATGCCACAGACCTTTAATACAGTTCGCGACCCACAGGTTGAGAACTGCTGCCTTAGAGGCTCTTACACTCTGTGTCTCATATTGGGCATTCTTTTGTGTCCCAAATTCAAATTATAATTCAGAAGTGGCTCTCAGAAGGAGAATATGTGACAATTCTGCTTCTTTTATTAAAAAGTATGAAAGGAAGGGCAGCGCCTGTGGCTCAGCGGGTAGGGCGCTGGCCCCATATACCAAAGGTGGTGGGTTCAAACTCAGACTTGACTGAATAGCAAAACAAAACAAAACAAATAAAAAAAAAAGTGTGAAAGGAGAAATGAATGAAAACCAAGACATAATATAAACAAAATAAAAAAAAAATTAAAAAAAACCCCCAAGACCTAAACCAACACTAAACCCTGTCCTTGATTTTAGAAGTTCAGTGGGGTACATCACACTGACTTTCTGTCAGTGAGGTGGGGTGTGGAAGACACACGAGTCTTGAATCAGAAGAGAGAGACCACAGGCCAGGCGTGGTGGCTCACACCTGTAATCCTAGCACTCTGGGAGGCTGAGGTGGGAGGATCCCTTGAGCTCAGGAGCTCAAGACCAGCCTGAGCAAGAGTGAGACTCTGTCTCTACTAAAAATAGAAAAACTAGCCGGGTATGTGGTGGGTTCCTGTTGTCCCAGCTACTTTGGGAGGCTGATTGCTTGAGCCCAAGAGTTTGAGATTTCTGTGAGCTATGATGCCATGATACTCTAGCCTGGGGTAACAAAGTGAGACTCTATCTCCAAAAAAAAAAAAGAAAAAGACAATGACCACTCACTCTGCTTAGGAGTTCAGGAGTGAATGCTCTTTCAGCCTCACTTTCCCATGTCTGAAATGATTTACCCCTCCCTGGAGTAGAGAATCAAACTCTGTAGCACCAAGCTGCAGCTCTGGCTGCGGTGCCTACTCCCAGCTCCTCAGATAAACGCCCCAGAGAGATCTCGCTTCAGCAATGTTCATAGTAACTAAACCCTCAGCTCCCCCACCCTGCCCCGCCCTGGGGAGCACTAATACTGAACAGGATAGGGGAAAGAAAAGGGATGAAGGAAGCCTTCTCTAGTTAGCAATGCCGTGTAGGGATGGGCTGCTTGAAGTCTACAAATTACAGTATAAACACTCATGCTCACTCCTTCAATCTTCACCAGAGCCCCAAAAGACAGGGTGGATTTCTTTCTTCTTTATAACTGAGCAAACTCAGGGCAGAGATGCTAACTGGTTTCACCATCACCTGGCTGTTAGGAGGTGGTGGAAACTCTCCCTTCTCCTTTAATTTCAGTTCAACTTTTCCTGGGGCAGGGATCAAACCATGAGAGTCACATTCTTTTCTGTTGAGGCCCCACATTCAGTCATGGCCTTCAGCGCCCCTAATAACAACAATCCCTCTTCCTGAGCACACCTGCTGCTCCTGCCACCCCTGCCCACAGCTCATCCCCTCTGCTGATGGCTTTTAGTGTTGTATTCAGGGTCACCTGCTTAGGGAGCCTGATTGCGCCCAGCCTGGGTCTGGCGGCCCCTCCACATCTTCCAAAGCACACTAGGCCTGCCAGTCTGTCCGGTGACCACGTATTCTATTCTTTGCCAGGGACAGCAGGCTCACTCTGTAGAAATCCTTTCAATGGGCCACAAAATCCTATCCGTATTCCCCCATGTGGAAGACAGAATGCTAAGGGGAACCCCAATATTCCCACCTCTGGTGTATCCCCCTGTATAATCCCTTCCCCTCGGAGATGGGCAGTTCTGGGAATGGGGTGTGGATGTCACACTTGTGATCATGCTGGGTTATAAAAGACTCAGTCTCAGCAGGCTGAAGGGAGAGGATCTCCTGCTGGCTTTATGGAGATGAGCTGCCATGTGGCAGAGAGGAACCTGGCAAGCGTCCTCCAGGGGCCAGGAATGTCCCTGAGAACGAAGCCCTTAGTCCTACAACTGCAGGGAATGGAGTTCTTCCAATAAGCAGTGAATGTGAAGGGCCTCGGGGCTCAGAGGAGATCCCCAGAATGGCTGACACTCTGACGCAGGCCTATGAGCCCCTGAGCAGCAGTGCCAGGTGGCTGGTTCCTGGACTCCCAATCCACAGAAACTGTGCGAGAATAAATGTGTGTGGTTTTAAGCCACCTCATTCGTGGTAATTTGTTATACAACAGTGGAAAACTAATACACTCCCTGAAGAGAATAAATGCACAGGGAAGGATTTGTTCTCACTGCACGTCACTGCAGCTCCCAGCAGGGGAGCAGCAGAGCAGAGCGGTTAAGAATGTAAACTCTGGGGCCAGGCTGCCTGGGTTCAAATCCCGGTTTTGCTACTTACTGACAGTATGACCTTGGGCCAATTACTTAACCTCTCCATGCCGCAATTTGCCCCTCTGTAAAATGGGACAAGTGATACTACTGTCTTTGTCACATGGAATGGCTCGTGACCCTCCTGCAGCAGTAAGGAAGGGCTCAGGTTCTAAGGGAGGGAGCTGGTGGTCCGGCGTAGTCTGCCTGGGATGGGCTCGGGGATACGTGTGACACCAGCAGACAGACTCCTGCTGTGCCCACATCTAGCTCACTGCCACTTACCAAAGCTGCCGACGACAGACTTGGCGTCACAGAGTTTGATTCATGGCTCTACCAATTACTTGACCTCACTGAGTGTTAATTTCCTCACTTGATAAAACAATAACACTTTCTGTTCATGGGATTCCTGTAAGCTACAGAAGCAACAGATTGCGCACACTACCACCTAGTAAGCGCTCCAGAAACGGTCGTTGTGATTGGTCATAGGCAGCACTGAACAGTATTAGAATGTTCCAAGCAGGTCAGAGGACAGGATTCAGTAAGAGTCCTTCATCAACCTTTTTCTAATTAGACAAATGGTGTGTCCTAGTAACTCAGAGTTAATGAAACCCCCAAGCTCAGAATTTCCTTTAGTTTACTACAAGATGCACTGGACAGCACAATATATCACTTATGTAGGTTTCCTGGGGTTTGGGAAGCTGAGAGGGACTAGCCTGGTGTGACACAGCTCCCACAGATCTGTGTTATAAGAACAGAGGCATTTCTGAAAGACTTCTGAGTGGAGCTTTTTGTTGTGAGGCCAGACTGCCATGCTGAGGTGCATAAAGGGGCCTCTTTGCTCTCCTACTTTAGAAGTATTGGTGTTAGTGGGGTGAAGCAGTTTTCTCTTATGTAGAGAAGAGGTGTTTCTGATCTCTAAAGGTTTGAATGCTAATGGTTGAAACGGTTTCTCCCATCCCTATCGTAGAGAATCAAACTTGGCCGGGTGCAATGGTGCATATTGTAATCCCAGTACTTTGGGAGGCTGAGGCAGGAGGATTGCTTGAGCCCAGGGATTTGAGACCAACCTGAGCAACACAAAAATACCTCACCTCTACAAACAATAAGAAAAATTAGCCAGGCATAGAAGCACATGCCCGTAGTCCCAGCTACTCAGGAAGCTGAGGTAGGAGAATCCCTTGAGCCCAGGAGTTTGAGGTCCAGTGAGCTGTGATCATGTCACTGAACTCTAGTCCAGGCAACAGAGTGAGACCCTATCAGTAAAAATAAATAAATCAATGAAAATGTTGGTCTTAATATCTGTAGGGAAAGAAACGAGTTCTACCCAAATATTAATCTATGGGAAGGGTGAAGATTCTAAGTTGAAATATTAATGAACCAGCTAACATGGGCCCATATACAATGGAGTTGGGGGAAGTTGAGAATTCTTACATTGCCGTTCTATTGTTGTTCCCTTGTAGAGGTGAGAAACTAAAAAAAAATCTATGAAAGTTCACATTTATATCCATATCCATCCTAACACACAAAGCATTTCAATTAATGACTATATCTTAACAGTTGGTATGAAACTTTTAAGGAGGTCGGAAATAATCACTTTCATTGGTGGCAGGCACCTACGTCGGAGACATGTCATCTGGTAGGACACATTGCCTTTGGGTCCCACCTATTGGATCTTGATGAACCTTCTGCATCTTTCTTCTTTAACAGCAGCTGCCATAAAATTTTGTCACATAATGTGCTCTATAGGGTGGCCATAAAGTCTGTGTGCGATTTAAAATAGTATACAATTTTAAATTACACACTGAAATTTAAAATAGTGTACAATTTTAAATTACACACAAACTTTATGGCCACCTTGTATAATAGTAATGAACTCAAAAAGTTAATGTATGAATAAATATATATATATATATATATAGTATATATATATGCACGGCCCTGTGTGTATATGACTATTACTCATTCAACACACTAAAACGACAAAGTAACTGGCCTGTACTCCTCAAAAATATTGTTATGAAATACAAAGAAGGACCAAAGAATTGTTCCTGTTTAGAGACTAGACAACTAGATGCAATATGTGAACTTGGACTGGATCCTGGTGTCAGGGTGGTGTGGGTTGGGTTGGAGGTGAGGGTTACGGCTATACAGACACCATTAGGCCAAGTGGCCAAGTTTGAATGGATATTCGATGGTAGCATTGTGTGAAGGTTTAAGTTTTGAATTGATCCTTCTGCTGTGGTTATATAAGAGAACAACATGCTTTAAACAAATACACGCTAAAGTACTGAGATTTAGAGGAGTATCGCCCCTACGATTCCCTCTCAAGCATTTCAGAAAAGAATTATTATAGACAGAGAGCTGAGCAACAAACATGGCAACGTGTTAACAACTGGTCGATCTAAATGAAAGGCACTCATAAGTTCTTTGTATTATTACCCTTTCAATTTTTACCTAAGTCTGAAAACTTGTAGATGAGTTCTAAGAACACATGAAAACTAAACTAAATTCATGCCTGTGAATGTGAAAAGGTGAAACTTTAGCATCATGTCCTTCTCTGCTGTCCAGTGACTGCCCGTTCCGTGAAAGCAGACTGCAGCTGGGTCGCTGCTGTATGCGTAGTGCTCACCCCAGGGGGGATGCTCAATAAATTATTTGTGGAATTCAGAAAAACATGGTAAAGAGTGCAGGGAAATTCCTGATACCGATACAGCTCTCTTTCTTCCTGCCAGCTCCACTGTAGCACAACTTACCCACAAATCTGCTGAGGTTTGTGCTGAGCGAGCCCTGCCAGCCATTCTGTGACATCGCTCTGGCCTCATGGACCAGAAGGTTTTGGCCCCACATGTTGGGAGACACCTTCCCAGAACTGACCAGCATTGCTTCATTCCAGAAGATGTCATCTCTCAATGCTATCTGATTGCATTGGAATAACCAACAAGCAAACCCATTAAATAAATATTCACCATCAAAAACCCTATATTTGCACGTGGTGCCCCCACGAGCTCCTTTCAGATATTGTCAGTCATTTCTTGAAATTAAAGAACAGTTACTAAGAATTTTTTTTTAAATGAAGAAAAACAAAAATGTCAGCATCCCTGACATCAGATCCTATGGGTCTGAAACCTCTTAGGATACACGTGACAGAGAACTGACATTTTGTAAACATTAATGGCATTAAGCTGGAAAATAAGCCCTTAGATTTAAAAAAAAGATGAGGAAGACAAAGCATGTGAACCACATAAAGATATGAGTGCATAAGCCTACTAGCCAAGCTGATTTCAGCATCTGCTGGAAAGGCATTATTAGTATGTATTAGTGGAACCACAGGAATTTTGAAGCCAGCCAGACGGTGGTTCAGATGCCAGCACCTCCATTAACAACCTGTGTGATCTTGGGCAAGTCATCTAATTTCTCTGGGCGCGAGCTCTATCAGTTAAATAATGGGAGTAATGATACCTTTCTCAGAACATGACTGTGAGGTTCGTTTGGTCAGTGCCAACTACCATAGACGTCTTGGCTCAATAAAAGGTAGCTCTTATTACCTTTACCAAGAGTGTGCAGGAGCTGGGTCTGAGACGGGACTTTAAGCTGGTTTCTTTCACTAACACAGAGCTCCCTAAAGGCCTGGTGACCACAAATGAAAGCTTAACTCAAAGACAGTAGAGTCTTCAAAAGGAACAGAATTAAAGTAGGGCCTGTCCTTTCAGGCTGGGGTACAAAGAGCTATTAGTTAATTCCGCAAATATGTCCTCTGTAAACCAGCTCAGTGCAGTTGGAGAGATGGCTTTGAAGCAGCATCCTGCATGGGGTCCAACGGGGAGTTTGAGCTTTAGTGACTTTACCTGTTCCATGTCATGTAAGAAACAGCCCAGGAGAAGCATTCAGGAAATCAACTGTTACCCCCTAGAGTTGAATTCAGCTGTCTGAATATGATTACAGATTGCCCGGTCCATTTCAAATGAATTCTCAGGAAGTCCATGGGCCTAGCAAGATTTTGGAGTATTTAGGAGAGACTGCTGTCTGGATTGTTACTGCGTGGATGTTGAAGGAAGAATAGAAAACCAGTACTCTTTCTATATAGGTTCACGTATTCTCTACCAACATGAGGTACCTCTTTCCTTCTTATTGGTTATGTGGCTTTGGATCAAAAAAGCAGGCTGAGAATTTAGAGAAGTTACTTGATTTCGCAGGACCCACTTATAAAAAGTAATATTCACTTTGCAATTTTGTTCCAAGGGTTCACTGAGCCAGTGTGTGTAAAGGGCTCTTGCACTTAGTGGTAACTCAATAAATCTTAGTTCCCCAGAACAAGGGAGACAAATCAGAGAACCCTGCCCTTCCCCCAACTGAAAGCCAAGAGGGTATTGGCTTCTTTAAGCATAAAATCATTAGTAGAACCCCTTTAAAAGCTTGTTTTACCCTAGGGAATTGATACAAAGGAATCAACATCCTTTGCAATTACCTTCCACCCATTGGCTGCAGCTCCTAACACGTAAGAGGGGCTGGCAATCAACTGCCATTTCCCTCCTAAGTTCTGGGAATTCATGCTGTTGGCTCTGCAGACCTCAACCTCCATTGGGTTGGTAGCTTCTGTGTTGAACTTGGGCCTCAGCCAACGTCTGAGCTCCAGCCGTGAGATCAGCTTAGAGTGGCAGGCACTTTGCTCTGGGGAAACAGGATTTTCTCCTGTTGGTATGGAGCGTATGTCTCTGGCTTTAATAACCTCAGTGTACACGGAGCTACATGGTCTCCCAGTTTATACCTATTGTCCCAAAGGAAATAGCATCTTCTTTCCTTCTCAGAAGAGACCCAGTTTAGATGACAAATTATATGGTCTTTCGCTATGCCCATAAAAAGGCAAGTCAAAGCAAATTCGTGGGCATGATTCAGGGGCCAAGAAATAAATGGCTTTAGGGAATTAAAATTTGACTTTTAACATCGAGGAACCAGTGCTACCTGCAGATTTTCACTTGGCTCAAGTAGCTGCTAATGATGAATTCAACATCCGTATCAAGACGAACACACCTACTCCTAGGGGTTCTCTCTAGGGAAGAAAGAGAAATTTGTGTATGTATGTGTGTATATATGGGAGAGAAAAAGGCAGGGGTGTGCAGGTGGTAAATATTTAACAACTGGCTCTTGGGACTAGGAGGGTGAATAACTGAACATGGGAATTGGAAAGAGACAGGAATAATAAATTCTTGTGAGCTGGCCCAGCACACTACTGAAGAAAGAAGACTTTAATGTGTACTTTGAATGTTTTACTTGTAATAATGCTGGATGCATGCTATATATGTGTATGCACTCTGTCTATATAGGTATACCTACATACATATATAAACTTACATCTACATTGATACAAGGATTAGTCCTAATGGTGATTTTCCTAATTTTTATGTAAATCTCAGTGAAACACCTACTTTAGCACATAACCTATCAAGTGAGCTTACAAATCAGTTTGCTGTGAGGTTCCATGTGACCACCAAAGGACGGAATGTTCACCTTGCTTTTGATTACCATGATTTGCACTGTGAGCTCACATCTGGGATCATGAAACGTCTGGCTTCAGGGTTGAGACAGAAAGCTACATGGAAAATTTGAAAATGGTTTGAGGGTGGGAGGATAAAGTAAAATGTAACTTTGGCAAGGAGAGGAGGAAAATGGGAAAGTTCAAATGATGAGAAAAATAAAATGGGAGAAGAGAAAGGTGCAAGTTGCTGTTTAGCAATTTCGATTTTGCTCAGAATCAAAGTGTGTCTCGGTAGCTTCTTGCAAGAGCAGGAGGGGAATGGGGAAGAAACAGTCTGTACTCTCATTTATTGAATGCAGCTTTCGTTGGTCACATTGCAACTCAATACAAACAGCCCAGTGGAGGATTGGGCATGAACTCTGGTTCTCATCAATGTAAACACAACATTAATATTGAAGATTAAAGAAAATGGGTAAAAAGTCCAGTGTCTCCTCGATCTGTGTAAAGGTAAAGGTGCTTGCCTACCCTTGGATAGGTCCCAAAGGGAGACTGAGGTTGTCACTTCTTTCCTTCCACAGTGAAGCAGGCAAGAACGCAGAGGGACCTGTCAAGCTCTTCCTGTAGGTCTTCCAATGGACGTGTGAATTTTCAGAGTTGGGCTTGCATGAATTATTAAAGTTCTCCTAAAGGCCTGAGAGGTTCGTACCTTTTGTGTGCACTGAAACAGTTCCTTCGAAGCCCTTTCCCGTGGATCAGTTGCTGCCGGTAGAACACAGCCGGCCCTCATAAACCCACAGTCCCCACCGCAGCCCCTGGACTCTGGACAGCAGGGAATTCAGTCGTGGGAGCCCCGGTGACAATCCTGAAGGAAGCTGCCCATGTTTAAGGTCTGGCCGAACACTCTCACCCTCCTTGCTGGGCCATTGCTGAGAGAGGGACGGCAGTTGAGGAGGCTGATTTTTCTTAGAGCCTTGAGGGATCTGATTTTCTATTTTGGATAAACAGACCAAAAACAAACAAAATCTCCCAAAGGGAAAACAAATCAAAACAAAATAAGAGGGGGCTTTTGGGATAAGGAACCAATCAACCCCACCTCCAGGACCCCCCAGAGACAGTGTCCCCATCGGGTTTTCCAAATGGTGGGTTCAGATCATTGATTCGCCCTGCCCCTTTGGGTGCCCAGCTATATTGCAGGGGGAAAGAGAAAGTATCCTCTAAAGGAACAGATGGTTTTGCTTCTATTTTCTGGGATGACTAACCTCCAGCACCCTGACATCCCTTCCTCCCCAGCCATCATGAGCATAATTATTAAAAAGCAACAGGAACACCCCAAAGCCCTGCCTTGGCTTTTGTGGCTCTGTAATAACGAGGACAACCCTTGTACTTCCTCTCACCCTACCACGTCCCCTTTCTTGACTATCTTTCCACCCTTTGGAAATGCCGAGTAGGGGCAGAGAGAGGCTGGCTGGGTCGTTGTCCAAGATCTGTGCAGTGAGGGCAGCTTTGGTGGGCCAAAGAGACAACTCAAAACAAACTGAAAAGCATTGCTTGACTTTGAATTTGAAGGCGAGGCCCCCAACAGCGAGTGGCTCTTCCTGGCAGCGTGTCTCTCCCTAGTGGTGGCTTCTTGGTGCTAGCTGTTCTTCTCAGCCGTGAGATATTTCAGGGCAGCAAAGCCATAGCGGCGGGACATGTCCTGCTGAAACTCTTCCTTCAGGGTTTTGAGACAGATGCGGTATTGCTTGTTGGAACGGAACTTAGTGATGTCGAAGCTGGGGGCATGAGGCATGTGGATCATGTAGGCATTGGGCAGCACGGTGAATTCGTATTCCTGGAAGAAGATAAGGACAGCATGAGGAGGGGCAAGAACCTCTGTGACACAGGGCCAAGGCCAAGTGAATGACCGAGTGACTGTGTGAATGACTGACCTGAAGAGTGGCGCCCACGCACAGGCCAGCACGCGGTCAGTCAGCAGCTACGGGCAGGACCGTACAGGGCTGTTTCCATGACCTTGGAGAAGACACTCAGCCTCTCTGAGCCTTTATTTTCTCATGTATAAAGTGGAAGTTACAATATCTGCCTTGAAGAATGACCAGGAGGATGAAACAAATAACATGCGGACAGTGCTGAGGAGAGCTCATGGCCCCTAAAAGGTTCTTGATAAACATGTGCTCACATCCATGTGGACACCCTAGGATGACGCAAGCCATGGGATAATCTCATGCTCAGTAACTGCTATCTGTTGCCAGATGCGATGGCTCACACCTGTAATCCCAGCATTCTGGGAGGCCAAGGTGGGTGGACTGCTTGAGCTCAGGAGTTTGAGAACAGCCTGAGCAAGAGGGACACCCCATCTCTACTAAAAATAGAAAAACTATCTGTGTATTGTAGCTGGTGCCTATAGTCTCAGCTACTTGGGAGGCTGAGGTAGGAGGATCACTTGAGCCCGAGTTTCAGGTTGCTTGGGAACCGTGACACCCCGGCACTCTACCCAGGGTGACAGAATGGGAGCCTGTCTCAAAATCATTCAATCAATCAAACAAAACCTGACATCAATTTATGTGATTCTTCACAGGACTTGACAAGATCTGACAGCCTCAACAGATTAGTACCAAAGAAGGGACCGAAAAACCAAAAAGAATAAAAGACAAGATAAAAATAAAAACAAATGCTTCATTGGACTTAGCTCATCAAGAATAAAACTCTCCCCCAAACACGCTATTCCAAGTTACACTATCAGACAGTATCTTCAACGTGGCAGGCTCCAGCTAAATCCTGAGGCCAGAAATAAAAGGCCTCTGAACAGCCAAAATGGGCGACACGAATTTAAGTCACGTGGCTCAGAGGAGCAGCCAGAACATGTGCACTCAGGTCTCTTTACTGATTTGAGACATCATGTCTCATAAGCTTGGGTCATCCCGTTTCCCAGATCAGGGCAGATGGGAATAAATTCAGGCAGGGAAAATCAGAATGGGCAAAGGTAACAGGTGGAAATATACCGACAGGAGCAAGAAATGACAGTTGCTGATGAGAAATGAGTGAGAAAAAGTATGAAAAGGAAACGCAAGACCTTTCAGAGCTGAGCTGTCCGGGACCTTTCCTGTAAAGACTAAGAGTCTCTGCAAGACGCTGCCTCCGTGGGCGTGGCTGCACTACCCGGCGCAGGTGGGCGTGGCTGCACTACGGGGCACGGTGGGCGTGGCCCGGCGCACGGTGGGCGTGGCCGCACTAACGGGGCACGGTGGGCGTGGCTGCACTACCCGGCGCACGCACTCCCTATTTTCTCAAGTCCCTGGGACCGGTAAAATTATGTTTGGCATGTGCTATCGGCAGAGAAAGAAAAACAGGCAGCACATTTTCAACAGTTCCGTGAAAACTGTCTAAAACAAAGCCCAGGTCTCAGTGCTGCAAAAATTAACTTTCTTTGAAGCAGTGCACCTCACGAGAATGCTGGACACATGACTGTTATATTTGTTTTCTTTCAAGTAGAAGCCAAGGCCGCCTAAACATTGCGGTGTGTGAGCTGCGCTGCACCCACTCCAAGTATTACCGAAAATGTGGATAAGAAGGGCTGTGCCTCTGTCATTAAATATGAACTCTTCCTCAACCTCCATGTGCTTTCTCAACCATCACCTGAGACTACTCTCAGGCTGACTAGAACCGCTGGAAAGTTCTCCTGGCAATTCTCGTGAATGGCTAGCACTGAGTATCCTCCTTCAATTTAGCTTGAATTGGAGTTGGTCTCCTGGAAAAATACTGACACTGAGCTCCAGGAGGAGATTCCTTGGATAAGGGAGTACAAAGATAAAAGGGTGGGGTTGGACATCTTTCTCTTAACTTCACCAGAACAGCTTTGGATTAGTCTAACACAGGAATTGACAAACCATGGCTGGTATGACCTGCTGCATGTTTTTGTAAATAAAGTTTTATTAAAACACAGCCATACCCATTCACGTAAAGATTGTCTATGTCTGAACTACAGTGGCCGAGTTGAGAAGTCGAAAAGGAGACCTATAGGCCCCCATGAAGCCCCAAATACTACCTGGCCCTTTATAGAAAAAGTTCGTTGATCTCTGCTTTCACCTATCAGAATTCTGTAGAACATTCCTTTTGAAGGAGATGCTCAAGTAGGATTAGCTGAATGAATGAATGAAGCGCTTCCTGTCTACGTAAAGACTAAAAATCGCCACCTAAATCATTCCACACTAGAGGTGGAATAATTGCTGCATCTTGGCAGCATGCTCTGTGTCATACAATGGAACTCTTAGGATGTGTTGTCAGTTGTGTGACTCAAAGGCCAAGTGAATGATGGAAACTCACATTTGCCTGGGTCCTGCCCAGGAATTCAGCTCTTACCCAAGGTTAGCGGTTCAGGATCAACAGCCCTAGAGACCAGAAAGCCACATTCTCACTCTAGGTCCCTGGGCACATCTTGTGCCTCCACTTTCTCATCAACCCCAAGATCTGGGCTTCTCCTGCCCCCATCCAGCAACCAGTATCATTCTTCTCACCTGTGCATCCAGTTCCATGATGTGAGCCACCTTGTTCCAGCCGAAGCCTACAAACCTCCGGTCGTACTCAGGGCAGTCACGTCTCACAACAACGTATGGCTCGAAATCAGCCTCCCACTCGACTCGGTAAGGCGTGGTGGCAGTCCGCCACTTGGCGAAGTTTGTGGGTGCATGACCTTTTGTCCAGACGTGGTACCTGGGACACGGGGAGAAAAGCCCCTGGGTGAAGGCAAGGAAGTTGAGCTTTCAAAACACTGATTTGGAAGAAGAGGTGCATGCTGACATAGTCCTTGTTGTGGGCTGAACTGTGTTCCCCCTCCCCTGAAAAGCAATGTTCAAGTCCTAATCCCCAGTACCTGTGAATGAGACCTTTTTGGAAGCAGGGTCTTTGTGAATATAATCAAGTTAAGATGACATCACAGTGGGTTAGGGTGGGTGTTAATCTAATGACTGGACATACAGACACAGTAAAAACAGGATAGACAGATGTAGGGAGGGACTGGAAAGATGGATGTAAAGATAAGCCAGAAAAAGCAAGGGCTTGCTGGCAGCCACCAGAAGGAGGGGAGACAAAGGTGAAGAATTTTTTTTTCTTTTACCCTAGAGCAATAGTTCTCAACCTTCCCGGACCCTTTATTACAGTTCCTGTGGGTTGCAACCCAGGGGTTGAGACCACTGCCCTAGAGCCTTTGAAAGCAGCATGGATCTGCCAACACCTTGATTTTGGACTTATGGCCTCCAGAACTGTGAGTGACTACAATTCTGTTAACCCAGTTTGTAGTATTTTGTTGTGGCAGCTCCAGGAAACTAATACAGTTGGTTACCTGCACCCTTCATTAACAAGGACAGTCTCACTGTGAAAGGGTAAGTGAACTCCTGGCATCCTCCTGTCATGTAAGCTCCCTGTCGTGTATAAGGTTGGCCTGAAGATACTGCTGTGGTAGGCAGAAGTCTAAGATGGTTCTTCATAACCCTCACCCCTTGTAATGTAATCAATGGGCAGAACCTGTGAGTATGATACCACTCCTGGGATTTTGTTACCTTATATGGCAAAAGGGATTTCTGTAGCCATAATTAAGGTTACTGATCAGTTGACCTTGGATTAATTAAAAAGATTATTGGGGTGGGTTTGGTCATGTAACCCTGCAGATTCAAACCTAGGAAGCCTGGGCTCAAGGGCCAGGATCCTTAACCACTTTCTGGATCACCTCTCTTGTGTCTCTGTCCCCCACACTCTCTGGCCTACAGAACAAGTATTGGGTGATTATATACTAAACTGAGTAAATGGATGGATGAATGCATGAGTAACTCAACACCATAAGAGGCTCTTACAACAGAGGCCCATGAGTGGGACAGGAACATGCCTCTGGAAACCACAGAGGTGGTGGCAGGAAGCTGGTGTCCAGGGAGGGAACAGGCAGGAAAAAGTAATATCTAGAGCTAGGAAAAAAAGCTTCCTGGAATGAAGGCAAGACTGCAAGGGTGGGCACCCAACAGCCTTGCAACAGGGAGGGAGGAAATGGACACTTGGGTTCCATTTCGTCCTTAGGGCAGGCTCTCGAAAGCAAGAGAGGCTCCCAGGGACAGCGAGTGTTTAGTGAGGCCTGGGGAGCAGCTCTGGCATGCAATGCAACTGTTTCCTTATTTTGCTCTTTCACCACAGGTACTGGGCTTCCCCTGGACTTCAGGAGACTGGCCAGCGTGGCCAAAATGCGGACTTTCATCAAATTGTGTTGCTGGGTGAGAAGGCCAGGCTGGGGGAAGTCAGGATGCTGAATCTCACCTCCATCCATGAAACAACTTCTACAAAAACCAAAGTCGGTTAAATGGAAGAAAAATGAAAGGTTGAACAGTGCGACTTTAATGGAGTGTGAAAAAGAGGGATATTGTGAGATGTCAATTTCGGCTCTAATTCAAAAATTAGGCCAAGAAGAAGTTGCTTTTCCACTGGTGAACTTACTGAGCAGGCGGTCGTGACACCTGCTGCCTGAGACAGAACTGGCACAGCATGACTGATGGCTGTGAATCCATGTCAGGTTCCAAGGATGGAACCATGGAGCCACTGGGCCAGAGTTCAAATCCCAGCCCTGCCACTTAGGAGCTGAGAACCTTGCAGAACAAAGTTCTCTACCTAGGCTTTAATTTCTTCTTGTGTCGACTGCGGAAAATAATTCCTACCTGGTTGCAATGCCAAGGAGCTTAGCGAATGTTAGTTCCCTAATAGGCACTTTAACAAAGTGATTAAAAACCGTGGTTTTGGAGGCAGCCTGCCTGGATGTGATTCTGTCATTCAACACGTGCACCCAAGTTAACTACTCTGTGCCTGTTGCCTTCTCTTGGTAAGGCAACCAAGATCATCACATAGATGATAATAATACCTGCTTCACAGATTCACAATGATGAAGTGAACTAATTCACATAAAGTACTCAGGGCAGTCACTGGTATACAGTAATTCCTCCATTTAATATTCTCCTTCTTATTCCTGTTTCCCTCCCAGACATGATGTCAATTCTTGGTGGTCCTGCTCTCTTAGCCGTATCGACAGCCATTCTATGTGTCTGTGGAGGCATCTTTAGAATCTAAACTCTTGGTTGATTATAATATGGAAAAGAAGGAAAATGAACAGGGAAGGGCTGGGTGAGCTCTGTTGATCCGGCTGGGGAGGCAGCTTCCATCAGCTCAGCCTGGACACCAACAGCCTGCCCAGTGGCTGGGCAGCACAAGGTACAGTGAAGTGGCAATGAACCTGCCATTCAAAAAACAAGGCACAGGCTGAAAATGACCTGAAGATCCTATGGTCAGTCCAATAGATACTAAACTTCAGGGACTCTGAGACCAGCAACAATGGGTAGCACCCAGAAAAAAGTGATGAGATGATGAGAGAGGTTTCCTGGGTATACCGAGCATGATGCTGTGGAAGAGAAGAGATTTGGGGCCCTTTGTTTTATTCTGAAACTTGAATGTACAGCAGAGTTGATATAACCAGAATTTCTAATGCAGGAGGTCTGGGCGGGTTGAGAGTCTGCATTTCTAACAAGTTTCCAAGGGATGCTGAAGCTGCTGGTCCAGGGACCAGATTGTGGAACCCTTGCCCCAGAGGACTGGTAAGGGTTGAGATGCTTTCTCATTCCAGGTGAGTAGGTTTTAGCTTCGTGGAGGTTTAAGAGCTCATTATTTAAAGAGCGGGTGACAAAAGCAATTTCTTGGAGGGAAGGTATGTAATTTATTACTTGGCATGGTGGCTTGCAAGCTGCTGGCCAGAGCAGCCATCACAGACACAGCAGGCCAGGCCCCAGCTCTCATGCCCATGGACGTTACCTTGAAATGAGTTCTCCATTCACCTGGGGTTGGAGATGGAAGGGAGAATGCCTTGGATATGTTCAGGCATCAGATAATGGCATCTGTGGGAGACTCACACTAAGGTTTGGTCTCGAAGTCTCAATTTCTAGGAGCAAGACTTTACCCTGCATCTTCAGTCGTAAGAAAATTCAGCACTTGATCAGCAGCCTGATTGTATTTTGGTGAAGAACACAGGCTCTGTGGTTCCTTAGACCTTGGCTGAAGGCAGGCTCTGCCGTTTCCTGTTTGTGCATCATTGGGCAAGTTATTTAACCTCTCAGAGCCTCAGTTTCATTATCTGTGAAATGGGGATATAACAGTATCTGCCTCACAAGCAGGTGAGGATTAAATGGGTAATCACAGATCCTGGCATATGTTAAGTACTCAGTAAGTGGCAGTGGTTATTTCTGTCTGAAAGGAAGCAGAAGCAAGTGGTGGGTGGTGGGGATATTATTTCTTCCTGGTCACTTTCCAGAATCCTGGGAAGAGGAGAAGGCAGGAATTTGAGACCTGGCCCCACTGGGACTGCTCCTCTCCTCTGTCTCCTCATCTGTATAAAATGTGAAAAATGATAACCTCTGAATTATTATTATTATTTTGAGACAGAGCCTCAAGCTGTCACCCTGGATAGAGTGCTGTGGCATCACAGCTCACAGCAACTTCCAATTCCTGGGCTCAAGCAAGTCTCCTGCCTCCACCTCCCAAGTAGCTGGGACTACAGGCGCCCGCCACAATGCCCGGCCGGTTTTTGGTTGCAGCCATCATTGTTGTTTGGCGGGCCTGGGCTGGATTCGAACCTGCCAGCTCAGGTGTACGTGGCTGGCGCCTTAGCCGCTTGAGCCTGTACTTACATTTTAAACTTGGGCTTTACCCTTTGCCTTCTGTATAATGAATGTAAGCCTAAGAATCAAGGGACAAGAGTGCTGAGGAGCTGGGGGACCACTCAGTGTACCTCAGTGTTAGGAGACACCGGGTCACAGGCCAATACTGAGACAGGGGCCTTCGTATATACACACATGGGCATTGCTCCAGGGCTTGACAAATATGGCACACACTTGAGTGAAGATAACTGGGCTGCAGACTGGAATGAACATCAGGAGAGACGATATTACCTCTCATACACCATAGCTTTCCCCAGTTCAGCCCAAGCTGGAGAAAGCTCCCCCGCAGTGTCCCCTGGCCCTACACGTGCTCACATTAATCCTTCTGTCTGGAGCCCCCGTGTCACCCTCCACCTGCCCCATCTAAGCCCTATTGTCCTCCCAGACCATCTCCAGGGCAGGTCCCTCTGGAGAGAAACTGAAGTCTTGACCCTCAGTCCTACTGGGTTGACACCCCCTCTTTCTGGGGTCTCTCTCCGTTGCTCAGGTTTGAGTGTAGTGGTCTGGTAATAGCTCACTGCAGCCTCCAACCCCTGGATGTTCAAGAGATCGTCCTGACTCAGCCTCTATCTGGGATGACAGGTGCACAACACCACACCTGGCTAATTTTTAAAAAAATTTTTTTGTAGAGATGGGAGTCTCTTATGTTGCTTAGGCTGGTGTCGAGCTCCTGGCCTCAAGAAATCCTCCCACCTCAGCCTCCCAAAGTGCTGGGATTACAGGCACAAGCCCCTGCCCAGGCTGATTCTGTATATTCTCAATGTTGTGCAACCACCACTTCTATCCAATCCGACATCTAAAGGCCCCACACCCATTAAGTAATCCCTGTCCATTCTCCCTCCCCCAGCCCTTGACAACCTCCCACTGTGTTCCGTCTCTGTGGATTCACCTGCTCTGAAAATCACAGATAGGTGGCATCACGCAACCTGTGACATTTTGGATCTGGCTTCTTTCACTTAGCACACTGCTTTGAAGAGTATCCATGTTGAACACACATGGTACAACATTCCTTTTTTAGGGCTAAATGATATTCTATTGTGTTGCCCTCCTAATATTTTAAACTTTTTATTTTTTATTTTTTATTTGTATTTTTTGGCCAGGGCTGGGTTTGAACCCGCCACCTATGGTATATGGGGCCGGCGCCCTACTCCTTTGAGCCATAGGCGCTGCCCCAACCCTCCTAATATTTTAAAAGCAAAGTTAAAGCTACTTATTCCCTGTCCAGATACTAATAGACCTGCTGTTTCCACTAGCCTTTTAGTACATATGTAACTGCCTCCCGACCAGGGCAGAATGTTGTGCTAACAGGAGTGACCTATTAGTCACCGTGATCAAAGATGACTCTAATTACTCATACAATGGAATCTGTCCCAATTTAACTCCACTCAAATAGCATACAAAATCTGGGTACTATGAGGGATTATTGGCAAAATAGAGATGAGGAAAGCCTCTAAATGGACTCGATTCACGTGTGAGGCATGTCCCACATCACCACACCTGGGCTCTTGTCAAATTGCTACCACCTTCAGTGAAAACATCCGAACAGCCTGCACTCTGTCTCAGTGGGAAAAAATACTTCCCGGACTGTTCCAGTTCTAAGCACCCGTGATTCTGCAGGTTCTTAGCTTACTTCTGCCTGGAGGTGCTAGAATTTGTTTTTTATTAGAACATTTGGGGGGAAATTTTTGTTTTTTGTAGAGACAGAGTCTCACTTTATCACCCTCGGTAGAGTGCTGTGGCATCACACAGCTCACAGCAACCTCCAACTCCTGGGCTTAGGCGATTCTCTTGCCTCCGCCTCCGAGTAGCTAGGACTACAGGTGCCCGCCACAATGCCCGGCTATTTTTCTGTTTTGCAGTTCGGCCGAGGCTGGGTTTGAACCCTCCACCTTCAGTATATGGGGCCAGCGCCCTACTGGCTGAGTCACAGGCACCGCTCCCAGCAGGATAGATTTTTAAACAGAACTTACAGTGACAGCTGAGGAGCGAAGAAGGGTGAGATTGGAGAACTGCAGGAGGTAATTGAGCCATTCGGAGAGCACTTTCCGGAAGGAAGAGGACTGACCTTTCCAAGCCTCTGTTTAATCAAGTGAAAACTAGGAACAATAGCTGAAAAGCACCACCCAACATAGGTGCCAGTAGAAAATGTCAGCATTGGCTTCACTTGCTGGCTGCCAAGTTAGGCCACCCTGGGGGCGGCCCCTGTAGCTCTGTGGATAGTGGCGGGTTCAAACCCAGCCCTGGCCAAACTGCAACAAAAAATAGCCGGGCATTGTGGCGGGCACCAGTAGTCCCAGCTACTTGGGAGGCTGAGGCAAGAGAATCGCTTGAGCCCAGGAGTTGGAGGTTGCTGTGAGCTGTGACGCCACGGCACTCTACCGAGGGTGACAAAGTGAGACTCTGTCTCAAAAAAAAAAAAGAAAAAGTCCACCCCAGATTTGAAAAGAGTTCTCCGCCCTCCCCATATCTGCCTAAAAACAGGTGCCCTTCTCTCACATACCAGGAAAGGAGAGCGACTCATCACAGGAGAGGGAGAGTTGGCGCTGAGAGAAGTCGCATAAACAGACCTTACTGAAATAATCCTGTCTAACATTAGTTCCTCCCTGTATACCGTAATGACTACCCCACAATTTTTCTTCCCTTAAAGCCCAAACCCCTTTTTTTCTTTGTTGAAAGAGTATATAAGCCTCCGAGTCTAACCACTTCTTAGAGTTTTACTTCTTTAATATAAGAACTATATATATATATATATATATATATAGTTTCACTTCTTTAATATAAGAAATATATATATATACACGCACACACATGGCTCAGTGCCGGTTACTGTGCCGGCCTCACATACGCCGAGGCTGGCGGGTTCGAAACTGGCCTGGGCCAGCTAAACAACAATGATAACTGCAATGAAAAATAGCCGGGCATTGTGTTGGGAGCCTGTAGTCCCAGCTACTTGCGAGGCTGAGGCAAGAGAATCGCTTGAGCCCAGGAGTTGGAGGTTGCTGTGAGCTGTGACGCTACAGGCAACATAGTGAGACTGTCTCAAAAAAAAAAAAAAAAGAAAGAAAGAAAGAATTAGCTGGGCACAGCTTTCTTCTAAGTTCTAGTTATAGACTCACTCTCTAGAAAAAGCGTGTTACTGCAAGGGAGAATTCATGACACATCTTTAAAAAATGGGGTGTTAAAAAAAGGAGCCCCTGGGGCAGTGCCTGTGGCTCAGCGAGTGGGGTGCTGGCCCCATATACCGAAGGTGGTGGCGGGTTCAAACTCGGCCTCAGCTGAACAGCAAAAAAAAAACCAAAAAACAACAAAACATAGGAGCCCCTCATTTAATTTTGCAATTGTTCCACACCAGGAAGGATAAAAAAACAAGCACTTTTACATTTTCAATGAGAAATAAAATAGTTATGAAAGATGCTATTTTAGTATGCCTAACAAGGTGCTGCCATGCCAGCCAAGTAAAATATTGAGTCAAACTGGGGTGTGGACAGAAGAATGGAGGCTTGCACCTGGCAAGGAGGTGGTGAAAAGATCCTACCACCTCGGAGAGCACAACCAGGCTGCAGGGTTCCTGAGCCGCATCGGGTGGTTGTGCAACCTCCGAACACATGTTTCCAAGCCCTTAAACTTGGTCTCCAACTCCTGAGCTCAAGCAATCCACCTACCTCCCAGAGTGCTAGCTGTGAGCCTCCGCCCAAGCCTTAAACTTAGGACTCCTGAAAGTGGTCAGGAGGCCACTGGGGTGGGGTGAGATGGTATCTCTGTCACTTGTGGGATTAAGGCTCTTTCAGTTTGCCCAGGATCATCAGCCTAGAAGAGGTGGGTGGGAACATCAGACAGTGGAGACCGGAGTTCAAAAGGAAAAAGAACCCGGGATTGGACTGTAGCACGGATCCAGGGGAAGTTTGTTCGGCTGAAAGGAGGGAGAGAAAAGAAGAAAAGAACAATGCGTTGTGTCACGTAACGTAACCGTGCTCACTCGTGAGAAAGAACCGAGAATCTGGGAGCATTCTTTAATTCTCTTCTGGCAAAATTTTACTCACTGGCAGAAGTTTCAGCCAAGCCGAGGCAGATAAAGGAATCTGAGGCTGATGGCCAAAAACCAGAGGTAAAAGAGGCGGGAAGAGTTCAGAAGTGCAGGAAAATAAAAGCGGATTATCATTCAAAGGTTCTGTGAACCAGAGAAAAGGTGAAATCACAGGAGGACCTGGGAGAGGCTGGGGACAGGGAAGGGGGAGGGGAGGAAAGTGACATTCAGGGTAAACTCCATCCAAGGTGGGGCTGGAGGGAAGTCCAGGTGGCCTGCTGGGGACATGAGTTGAGGAGTTCCCAGGGTGCAGGTTAAGGGGCGGTGCTTCCCTTCTCCCAGAGCACCTGGTTAACCAGATTAGCTCTTCAACAAGGCCAGACCAGAGGGGAAAGTGGAGGGCTCTGTTTCTGGATGGGCTCCAGTTTTTACACCATGAGAGAGAGAATGCCTGCTGCAGTGACACTTTGCTAGTTTTTTGTTGTTGTTAAAAATGTTTAAACGAGGGCAGCGCCTGTGGCTCATCGAGTAGGACACTGGCCCCATATACCAAAGGTGGCGGGTTCAAACCCGGCCTTGGCTGAACTACAAAAACAGAAAAATAGCCGGGCGTTGTGGCGGGCACCTGTGGTCCCAGCTACTTGGGAGGCTGAGGCAGGAGAATCGCCTAAGCCCAGGTGTTGGACGTTACTGTGAGCTGTGTGACCCCACGGCATGCAAAAAAGTGAGACTCTGTCTCTAAAAAAAAAAAAAAAAAAAATGTTTAAATGAAAAAAAATGTAAATTTTAGATGAAACCACCCCAGGTTTGCACAGGAGCTGAGAGCTGGCTGTAACAGAAGAAAGCAGAGAGGGTTAGCAGGGAGGAAGTAAGCTGGGGAGGGCAAATTACAGAAGAACGTCACTGCAGGAACAGGAGACAAATCTGCAGGAACATATCGACAGCAAGGAGTCAGAAGGAGCCCTGCAGACATGAAGGAAGAAAGGAAGACAAACACAGGAAGAGTAAAACCCAAGAAAGAAGGCGGAGCAGCTCCCAGTTAAAGGTGGAAACCCGCAAGACCCTTCAGGGAAGGGTGTCCGAAATGTTAGTGGAAATGATGACACACAAAACTCAAGAAAACCATTTTTAAAAATATAGTTTTTATTTTAATTTTTTTTTTTATTATTTATTTATTTTGTAGAGACAGTCTCACTTTCTCGCCCTTGGTACAGTGCCGTGGCATCACGCAGCTCACAGCAACCTCCAGCTCCTGGGCTTAGGCCATTCTTTTACCTTAGCATCCTGAGTAGCTGGGACTACAGGCGCCCGCCACAGTGACCAGCTATTTTTTTGTTGTTGGTGCAGTTTGGCTGGGGCTGGGCCTGAACCCACCACCCTTGGTATATGGGGCCAGCAACCATCCAATAGCCACAGGTGCCGCCAAATTTATTTATTTTTTGAGACATAATCTCACTGTGTCGACCTGGGTAGAATGCCATGGAGTCATAGCCCACAGCAAGTTTAAACTCTTGGTTCAAGCAATCCTCTCGCCTCAGCCTCCCTAGTAGCTGGGACTACATGCGTCACCAGGACACCTGGCTAGTTTTTCCTATTTTTAGTATGGATGGGGTCTTGCTATTGATCAGGCTGGTCTTAAACTCTTGAGCTCAAGGGATCCATCCTCCCATCTTATCCTCCCAGAGTGCTAGGATTACAGGCGTGAACCACTGTGTCTGGCCTGCCAAAAATACTTTAGCTGTTTGATTTTTTAAAAAAAGAATCCAGGGTGACACCTGTGTCTCAATGGAGTAGGGTGCCAGACACACATGCCGGAGGTGGCTGTTCAAACCCAGACCCCGCCAAAAACTGCAAAAAAAAAAAAAAAAAAAAAAAAAAAGAATCCAGTTAAAGGCCATCCACTCATGGCCTTTGATTGTTTCTGGAGAATCTATAGTCTTTGCAGCCCAACCAATTTTTTTTTTGAGACAGAGTCTCACTCTGTTGCCCTGGGTAAAGTGCCCTGGCATCATAATTCACAGCAAACTCAAACTTCTGGATTTAAGCAATCCTTCTTCCTCAGCCTCCCAAGTAGCTGATACTATAGGCACCTGCCACAATACCTGGCTACTTTTTCTTTCTTTCTTTTTTTTTTTTTTTGTTTTCAAAGTGAATTTTATTTTTTTATTTTAATTTTTATTTAATCATAATTGTATACATTAGAGCAATCATGGGGCACAATGTGCTGACTTCATATACAATCTGAAATTACTTTTTCTTTTTCTTTTCTTTTTTTTTTTTTTGAGACAGAGCCTCAAGCTGTCACCCTGGACAGAGTGCTGTGGCCATCACAGCTCACAGCAACCTCCAATTCCTAGGCTCAAGCGAGTCTCTTGCCTCCGCCTCCCAAGTAGCTGGGACTACAGGTGCCCGCCACAATGCCTGGCCATTTTTTGATTGCAGCTGTCATTGTTGTTTGGCAGGCCCGGGCTGGATTCGAACCCGCCAGCTCAGGTGTATGTGGCTGGCGCCTTAGCCTGTTGAGCCACAGGTGCCGAGCCTACTTTTTCTATTTTCAGTAAAGATGGAGTCTCAGTCTTGCTCAGACTGGTCTCGAACTCCTGAGCTCAAGCAATCCACTCACCTCAGCCTCCCAGAGGGCTGGGATTATAGGCGTGAGCCACTGTGCCCGAGCTAAACCTTATCATTTTTGACATGAGACAAATACTTTTGGGATGAGGTGATTTATCCGAGGCTATTACAAGGAGGTGGTGCTCCATCTCACTCAAGTAGGATTTTTATCACGAAGATTCTTTACATTTAAAAATAATTTTAAAATGGTAAGTATCAAAGAGGTCATCCTAGCATGGGAATTACTACTCCTCTGAGCAACACAGAGGAGCTCCCACGATGTGTCAGTACACTAGACAGCTGTGTGTTAGTTTGCAACCTCACAGACCCCACGCAGAGGCAGACGCAGCGCAGAGCGGGTTCCAAACCCTGCGTCTAGTGCAGTGGTTCTCACCCTTCCTAATGCCGCAAGGTATTTTCATTGTTAAAAAGGGGTCGTGGCTCGGTGCCTGTGGCTCAATGGGCTAAGGCACCAGCCACGTACACCTGAGCTGGCAGGTTTGAATCCAGCCTGGGACCACCAAACAACAATGACAGCTGCAGTCTGCACCTCTGTACTGCTCTGCTGCCCCAAAGAAAACCAGCACAGCCACCTCTCAGTATATTTTGAACCATTGTATCTATAAAGTTTGCTTATTTATTTATCTATTTATTTATATATTGAGACAGACAGATGGTACCCTTTCCCCAACTAGTTTCTTGCCAGTATTCTCTATCCTTGGTAGTAGAGAATCAGATGCTGTGTTGGGGAAAGAAAAAATTGCCAGGCAAGGTGAGATCGTCGGCTTTTGACCCTTTGGCAAGCACAGACTAATGGGAATCCAAGGTCACATTCTGGCAGTAAACAGAGAGCATAGAACACTCAGCAGTGGTGAGGGAAAGGACAGATCATGTAAATTAGGAAAACTAATTCTACCAAGTGAGCCGAGAGGAAGAGTAGAATTAGCTGATTCTTTCCCTGTTTTTTTCTTTGTAAACTATATAAAGATGAAAGAAAGGTTGGGACAGAGATCATGCTTTATTTCAGTGGTTCTCAACCTGCCTAATGCCGCAGCCCTTTAATACAGTTTCTGTAGGTCGCGACCCACAGGTTGAGAATGGCTGCTTTATTTACTATGCATTCCAGTGCTAATAGATCAGGTGTACCTGCTGAAATAAACTTGCCAAGCCCAGACAGGGTCAAGTTCATGGCCTGCCCAGAGAGGGTCAGACTCATGTCCGTCCCAGGAAATAGGAATGCCACCAATCCTGACTGCCCTAACCCTTTAAATCCCTGTCTACCATAGCCCACGTGTGGCTTTTTCCCTGGTCAGGAATCTCAGCCGCTTGTACTCGAGGTGGAATAAAGGCCACTTTAACTGCAGGAATTGGATCTCCATTTTCCTTTCATCTCGCATTTTGGAATGATTTTATCCTTGGCTCTGGAAGCTTTCAAGTGCATAATTTGGAATACATTTTGGTATTTAGAAAATAGGCTCGGCGCCTGTGGCTCAACAGGCTAAGGCGCCAGCCACGTACACCTGAGCTGGTGAGTTCGAATCCAGCCCGGGCCTGCCAAACCACCATGACAGCTGCAACCAAAAAATGGCCGGGCGTTGTGGCAGGCGCCTGTAGTCCCAGCAACTTGGGAGGCGGAGGCAAGAGACTCG
>CAUYRH010035856.1:0-30513 GCA_963574655.1 Perodicticus potto
AGTCTGATGCTGACCCTTGCCACTCATTATACATGTATGATGTTTCTCAGCCAACTGGGGATTTCCACTTGCTGGCAATCAGTCCTTGAAAACTATTCCATGCCCTGTAATAATAAGCACCTTCAAATGGATTTTTAAAAAAACAGCATTAACAAGCTTCTGTCTGATTCAAAATATGCAAATATCCTTTCCCATTATGTAGGTTGTCTATTTGCTTTGGTTGTTGTCTCCTTAGCTGTACAGGAGCTTTTCAGTTGTGCTAGACTGTTTATTGCAGCTCAATTTACAATCACCAAAATGTGGAAACAGTCTAAATGCCCACCAACCCAGGAATGTATTAACAAGCTGTGGTATATGTATACCATGGAATACTATTCAGCCATTAAAAAAGATGGAGACGTTACAGCTTTTGTATTAACCTGGATGGAAGTGGAACACATTATTCTTAGTAAAGCATCACAAGAATGCAGAAGCATGAACCCTATATACTCGATTTTGATATGAGGACAATTAATGACATAGTATACAGTGGGGAGTGGGGGAAGGGGAGAGCAGAGAGAAAGAGAGAAGGAGGGAGCGGAGTGGGGGGTCTCCGTGGGTGACACATGTTTTGAAGGCAAGACTTTACCTAACAAATGCAGTCAGTGTAACCTGGTTTCTTGTCCCCTCAATGAATTCCCAAAAATAAAAAAAAATTTTTTTAAAAGACGGCATTAATTCAGAATATAAATTGAGAGAATGTATTTGATGGTGAAAACGTACAAACCTACCCACACATTTTGGTTTCATGTATAAAACATAAACAGCATATGAAGTCTCCCTCGTGACGTCAGAGAGATCTGTAGCTTTCTTTTCCTTCTGAAGAGTGTTCAAAATGTTATTTTAAACATAATAACACATAAATAAAATGCAGTGCTTGCCAAAATTATTTTTTCAGCCATATACAAGGCCTTTATATACTATTCTCAACTCTGATTTTCTCCTGAGATGCAATTTAAGAGCTTTAAAAAAGTCTTTAAAAGACTTCCTATGAAATATGCAGACTTTTTTTTTTCAAAAATGTGTTTTTCTATATGGCCAAATTGCTCTGTTTTTATAAATACTGTACATAAAATTACCAGATTGCCTGGCATTCCATTTTTACAAGGGATAATGAATCTTTAAGCATTGACAGAATATAACTATTCAAACTGCTTAAAATATTTTGTAACCATAAATTATTATCCAAAAATATTTTTCAAGTAGATAAAAAGAGTTGTCAATTCTGCATAGTGAATGCCTCAGAAGGGGCTCGTTTGTGGTTGAAAACTGAATAAAAGCAGTAAATTAAGACCAGACTCTACCATAGAGAAGCTGTAATCCAGTGCAGATTTTCTCGGTGAATGAAGTATTGTTATGTGAATTTACCCTTCTTGCTTGTACAGTTAACCAGTCACATCTGTGACCAAAACACTGTCTGTGCTCACAGGCAAGGTCTGTTCACTAGCCTGGAGAAGGTGAGCCCCTGCTGCCGTCCATGGTACGAGATGTGCGAAATAAACACCACCGTTTCTCCCAGGCTGCCGGCCTGTGAGAGGACACACAATCTATTGAAGTTGAACTACTGCTAAGAGGGGGCAGGGGGATCGCAAAACGAGTGGGCACTTGAGAAACTGCTAGCGATGCTGGGTGTCCGGGCGTCTGACAGACACGGTGCTGAGGGACAGAGCCTTCATAAAGCCAAGGGCAAGGTGGGTCTGGAAAAGGTCAGGAGCCTCTGGGGTTTCTGGAGGCAGCCAGTGCTGAGCGCCAGCTGAAATATGGTGTATGTTAACTGAGCATCGCTCACTCTAAATATTCAACGTCAAGAATTTAAATAGTTTACAGACATATAAGCCCCTGATGATTATGTTATCCAGCATTGTTGACTTCCCTGCATTGTCCGTCAGCAGCCACCATAATTAATGAATGAGATCCTGGCAGTCTTGACAATCACTCAATTTAGTCTTAAGCCTGTGTATTTTTCTTCCTGATTATATGCCAATAAAAGAACGGATCTGCCTTCTGTAAATTAAGCAAAAGGGAGCCAAGGAAGTCACATCTCTGTTATTTTTTTTTCTTTTAGAGCCCAATGTTTCCAAAGGACATTAATTTTGATTTCTCTGATGAAGCCTTGTGGCTGCCCCTCATGCTTTACAAAATATTACCAAGTCAGAGCCGAAAAGAAAACCGTAAGTGAATCATTTCAAAACAGTTATTTTCCCTATTAAGGGAGAAGTCCTCAGATTTCTCTGTGACTTATTCCGATATGTTCACTTTGAAAGAGACACGAGAACAGAACAGAGTCAGAATATACAAGTGAACACGCCTTTTCATTCGGTAGAGGGTGGATATTTAAAATTTTTATGAGACCACCACCTTTCTAAAACAGTGTTTTATAAATAAGGCAACTTTGCAAGGAAAAAAAAAAGCTTACTCTTGAACATAAGCAGGTATTTGTACATTAATGTTACAGTAGAATGTGTACAAAGTACAGGCTACTAGTTTATTACAGCATTTAATTCCTGCAAATCAACTTTTCCTTAGAATTTTTAAAGATTGGTATATTGCTTTTCTTTAAGGGGGAAAATATTGAGGCTAATGAAATCCTTATCAGATTCAGCAGCCCTACTAATGTGTAAACTAGGTTATCTACTCAAAAAAAGGGCATTGGGACTTGCAGTAACGTGGATATCTTTACTAATGTAAGGAGATCGCAGGAAGCATTAGCTCTTCCAACTATGATTTAGATTTGATTCGATTCCTGAACAATAAATCTTATAATTACCATTTCCACTTCATTGAGGATAACCATGACTTGATTAAATTCATCTCGTCTTTACCAAGGTGTCTGTTTCTGAGGAAAACACAATTGTAAAATCTCTAATGTTATAAGATATGTATTTCATCAATACTTCTGGAGTTTCAAAAGCTTTTTCTTCCCGTTAATGAAAAGGAATACCGTGCTGGTTGCATGTAAGTTTAAATCAAATTGCCAGAAAATATTGTCTAGGTGCTGAGCCTAAAGACAATGTTTTTTTTAATAAAATACAGCAACTGAATCCCCCCATGCCTATATCCATGCCCCCACACACACACCCCAGAAGTTAAAAAGAAAAAAATTCCATAGAAACTATCATCAGCAGTAAATTATTGTTTGGTGCTTTGACATATTTACTAGAATTATTGCAGATCAATCAAAATAGCAATTTATTTGTATACCTTTGCATGGTTTTTGTGTGTTGAATAATTTAATAAAGTAATAAGACTTCCCCTGAAAAGAAAAAATGCTCATTAGCGATTGTAATTCCATGTTGTGTAGCATGTTCTGAGCGTGTTGTGAAAAGGTTAGGGATGAGGATGCACCATACCTCATCCAAAGCGTACAGGTGAGAGGTGAGAGTCTTTGTTGCGAGTGCTGAGAAATAATCATTTAAAGGTCAGTTGCACTCAAAAAACGAACATTTGTTTAATAAATAACTCATTTTGGGATATGCGGCACTTTTAAAGGTTACAGAATAGACCAACTTGCCTGTGATGTCAGCAAGAAGTACTATTAAAGCCACGGTCCTATTAAAACAATCCTTGGTAAAATTCAGTTTGCGTGCTTTCTCACACATCCCACCACACGTCAAAAAGTGCCCACACCTTTTATGGAGTGGTTTCAAAGACACAATGCCCTGTGCACTTTACCTTAAGTTTTCAGCTCCTCTTAAAAGCAACAATGGAGTGCTGGGTGGGAAAACAGGTTGGCACATATGCGCGCGCACGCACACACACACACACACTCACTTTTTCTCTCTCCCCAGCCCCCCATGTCTGATACATTCTATTTTGCTTCATTCTTTCAATTTTATTAATTTATAAGAACATTCCCATGAGTCAGGGGTTATAGGATTTCTCACTGGATAGTCTGTTATATTGTACACCAACAACTGTCTTGCTGAAAACCCCTATATAAAAGAAAAAAAAACTATTGATTCGGCTATATAAATGAAAAACTATTGATTTGTGCCTTTTCTTTTTCCAAAACTAACTTCCCTCCCCTACTACCCTTTAAAAAAGCCAGAGAGAGTTTGGTTTGGCAATAAAATGGAATGTTAATCTGGTATGTAGATGAAAGAGAAGTAACAAGAATTGTAAGATGGCAAAAATGTTTAGTAGCAGATGGGTTATTTTTTTCAAGATCTGAGCAAAGGTGGTAGTTTATTTAATATAACTTTTGTACTATGAAAAAAATTGCCTTCAGGAAACCCAAAACAGTAAATAAAACTCAATCTAGTTGTTTTCATGTTTCGCCTTTTATTTTTTTCTTGGTGAAACAGTGTTTTAAACTGATGATAATTTTCTCTAGAAGATTAGCTTTTTGATTGAGATGCGTATACAAATAAAATAACTTCAAGAAAAACCTTTGTGGAGCACGATCACTTCCGAGCCCTTGATTGCTCAGAATTTACATTACCTTTTCACTCTTGTTACAAATCTCCCCTAGTTGCGATAGCTTGTTGTTGGTAAATAGTGAGTTCTCAGAATTTTATGAGTTGATTTTTAACATATGCTGAATCAGAAATTTAATTACAGTTTGAAAACAATCCATTTTCAGGCAAACTTCTAAGATTTGCTGTTTAGATTAAAGAAACTAGAAAGCATGTAGCCCTTATCGTATTGTAAAGTAAGAACCATCTTTCTGTCTATAAGACATTTGCAATTAGAAGAAAATACGACAATCTTATTCCGAGCAACTTAGCTAAGAATCAAGTTATTTTCTTAATTTGACTTGCTTTTCATTTGAAAGAGGGCAAAATCTATTTCCTGGGCAATTTTGCAGAGCAAAGATATTAATACTTTGGGGTTTAATTGTATCCTGTGTTTAAATACACTGTGGGTGAAACCCCAGACCTCTGCTTAATTGCTGTGAGAAAATAGCCTGATTTCTCTGAGATTAGGCACACGCTTATGTATACTTTGACCTAAGAGTGCCTCTTTCAGAATTAATCTTCTAAGGTAGGGGGATTTGCTTTTATATCTGCAGCAGGGCCATTCCTGACAAACGGGGCCTAATAAACCAACCTCGCCCTCCAGACCTCCCCTTGCTGTCAACGTTTTTTCTCCATCTGTTCATTTCACACATCTCTTGTCCCGTGGCTTATTAGCAAATAACCCTAAACTGGGCAGGGGGAATAATTTTAATGGTGTTTTTTAATTAGAGGACTTTGAAATTTAAATTGGATACTACAGAAATAAGACTATTTTTAAATCTTTCATTTGTACTAATGAAACAAAGCTCTGTAAAATAACTCCATTGGGGTAAATACCATAGCGCTCTGAAAAGACAAACAATTCATATTTACTTAAAATTTGGTTCTGCAGCTGTATTTTGTTGGATCCGTCTAATGCAGGAAAGTGCTTTTTCTTTCCCATCAGCTACATCGGAATTGTTTTTGCAAGATGTAACAGAATGTTCTGGTTTTAAAATATTTATATTAATCAAAGTTAGGGTTGTTTATATTTTTTGGCAATAGGACTTTTCTTTAAAAGTGATGCACTTCCATTTAGCTAAACAAAAGTGTTGAAATGGCCTGTCATATAAACTTCAACACAGTACAGTTGGTAATAGAAATGTTGAAGACAGGAAGAAAGAGAGCTAGTTTCTGGCTTCAGGTTAAACATGGATTAGTGAAAAGTGTGACATTGGTAATTTCCAAGATTTTCCTAAGGAAATGTCGTTTGTTGCCACTGACAAATTCTAGGGTCACCTGGTTGAAAGGTTTGTGTCTGAGTTTCTCGTTCTATTTTCTTGCAGCATTGGGAAAGAAAAGCCTAAAAGCTGCCTGAAAAATAGCAATGAACCCCTAAACTTACTAAACGACTCAATTAATTTTAAAACCCCTTGTATTTTATATATTTCCAAACTCTTTCAGGAACAAAGCCCCTACATGTTTCCTACCTGCGGTCCTCTGGACAGGTGACAGAAATTGCTCAAACTAAAGGGATGTTTTCAGATTAAGCTGAAAGCTTTTGCTACTGCTTCAAGCTTTGGTTGTTGAACACTGAACCCTATGGTCTGTCTAGACTCTCATAAGGAAACATAGTTTTGATAAAAGCCACTTTAAACAGCAAGCCAGCCTTAATTCAATTTCCATATAGTTATATATAATTCTTTTTGTAGTATGGACAATCTCAAATATTCTGGAAGTTTCATAGGACATGGCTTCATTAGGTTTCATAGGACATGGTTTCATAGGACATGGCTTAATTTGGTCCAGTTGGGATTTTGGTTGTTGTTGTGACATCCCTTTGGTAGTTCAGACTGTGCTGATTTACTTCTGTGGAAAATAATCCTAAACAGGAAGAATGGAGAGAGACACTTAGACCCTCGATGGAAGTTATAAATGTTTCTTTTCTCTCTTGGGAGATGATAAGTACATATCAAACAAACAGGAAGTATTATTATGCATTGCGAGCAGAGGGCTAAAGGTCTCCTGTTCGAACTTTTGGCCTTTCCTGAATCCCTGATCCTTCATTATTTTGTTTAACTTGATGCAAGTCTTGACCAGTAGCTGACTCTGAGAAACACTTCCTGGCATCGTTTTCAGATGTGATGTGGGATTATTGTGCTTGCCTTTTCATTTTGGGTTGAGAATGAAAAGTCCAACAGTGGTTCCTTGGTTAATATTTCATATAAGGTTTTTAATTACCAGGTCAGGCTAACTCATTCCTTTGCCCTTTAGCACTACAACTTCATTTTCAAACTTTGGTTAAAAATAATCAATGTACACACACACACACACATTCATAAACACACAAACACATATAAAGAGGCAAAAATGTCCTGTAGCAGAACAGGAAATAAGTAGACTCTTTTTAATTACCTCATTCATAATATTAAAGTGGTGAAGGATGAGCAAAAAGGCCAGGGTATAATAAATACAAAATTTAAATCTCTAAACTAATTTACTTTTTTTTTTTTTGTACCAGCTAAAGTCAATGAAAATAAACATGTATTCCATTATATTACACCCTTGTGCATTATTATTAATGTCTTGTTTCCAATTTTATGCAATTTGGGTATAATCCAAATCTATGCATTAGCCTGGGTGAGGGGTATCGCTTGAGGTAATTGGCATTAGATAGTCTGAATCACAAGAAGAAGAAAACATATCTATAATCTCTGCCCATTGCCAAACAGAGGGGGATAATCGGACCAGTCCTGTCATTGTGAGCTCTCTCTCTTCACACAGAGATTCCTTTGAAGTCAGAGGGGGATGAAGGCGTCCAGGCCGAGGTGACTGGAGGGAAAAAATGAATATCCTCAGATCAGAGTCTCATAACCAGCTTTTATGCCACATTAGCCATTGGGTTCCCTGTAATACGGAGCCTTTTATTATCATTTTTACCTACCTGGTTATAAGTTTAACCCAGGATCACTAACGCAACTTCTAATAATATATGGGGGGAGGATCTTAAGTATGTTTATTTAAATTTCCTAAGGCTAGGTCCACAACCTGCCTCTTCAAAAATGAAAAAAATAAAATAAAAATTCTTTTTTATAGGAAAAAGCTGAAAACTTTAAAAAGCATCCCCTTCTGCTTATATGAAAGCCCGTATGAGTCAGCATTTAGAATGACTACAGTGCAGAGAGGAGTGACGATGTGACGGACACTTAATTACTTATAAAGCAACTTTCTCTCACCTTCGCCTCACTTCCTACCACCTTCAAGGAGAGGCAAAATGGAGTCTTGCATTTCTGTTACATCGCTGAATTTCAGGCCTGTTATTGCCACTTGAAAGCTTATTTCTTAGTCCTTGTTTGTTCAAAATCATTAGGAGCATGAACGTGTCTGAAGGTACAGGAGGCAAAGTTACAGGCAAGGAGAGACTGAAGGGGTGGACAGTCCTTAGACTCAGCTGGACAGATGGTGGTCCAAAGACTGGTCAGTTTCAGAGTCTCCAGTAAGAGGACATGAGTTGAAGACAGGAAGTAGGACAGAACTGACCAACTCGTCCGGCTGTGATACTGTCTAAGCACTGGACAAGTTCTTTGTTCAATTAATGGACACTTGTCTGAGAGTAGAATGGTGAGCCGTGTGGTAAGTATTAGAGACACAAATCACAAGACTCTTAAAAAATTCAAAGTCTCAGTAAATATCACAAGAATGGGGGGGAAGAGTCCAATGTAGTCAATACTAATATGAAACCAATATATAAACAATTGGTTTATATTGTTTGTACATGTGGTCATGTTACATGTACAATACATGAAATTGTACATGTACATGCCCACGTGAAAGAAAAACACAAGTGTAGTCTAACAGGGGGAGAGAAGAGGAGAGAGAGGGGACGGGGAAGCAGGAGGGCAACTGGCAGATCTCATCGGATGTGCACAATGTGAGGTGTTCAGCACACCTCCTGGGCGAAGGGCTCAACTACAACTTGAACTTGACCTTGGAGAGGAAAACAACGTAACCTGTACATTTGTACCCTCGTGTTAATCTGAAATACATAAATAAATAAAATCAAAGTCATGTGGAAAAGGCATGTTAGAGAAGGGAGTTTTTAATTCTTCCTGGAGAAGAATACACAGAGAAAGGAGTTTTTCATTCTTCCTGGAGTTCAGAACGACGTGCTGGACGGTGCATAACACTTTCTTAACGTACACATGTTATGGGCATGTACAAGCAGAAACGGAGGAAGCAGCCATCCCAGGCAGAAGAAATAGTAAGTTTCCAAGCAGAACATGTCTTATCCGGGGGATGAGGACCTGCCGAGAGTGACTGCAGCCTCTGGGGAGCAGGTGGGGGTCAGGAGGAGCGTCTATCATGATTCAGCTCTCACTGCAGCCGGACCCACAAAGCCTTGTACAGTGGGGACTTAATGCAGGAAGCAGTGGAAAGTCACCAAAATGTTGAAGCAGGGGAGTAACATGATCCTTATGATATTTTTTTAAATAGCTGGCATCGGTGTAAAGGAAGGCTTGGCAAGTGATAAAAATAGAGGAATTTTTATCACTTTTTGGAAGGCTGAGAATTGAAAATGAGTGAGAGGTTTTGCTGTGATAATAAATGAAGGAGCGATTTCAGGAGTTAAAATTAAAAACAAAACAAAACTGGCGACCTCGGTTTACACCCACCTTTCTTCTGTGCCTGCTGTTAGGTTTAGTCAGACTGACATGAGTAGAAGAAAGATTTTTCTAGTAAAGTTAATACTAGAATGTGGTGCTGAAGTCAGAAATTCTTCTGAAAATGATTTGTTAAGATGGTAATCTCAGGAGAGCGGGAGCAAGAGGAGGGGGCAGGCGGAAGACAGGTGGGAAGGCTGTGGTCTTTCCAGGTACGGTGGCTCATCACCTGTCATCCCGGCTCTCGGAGAGGCCGAGGCAGGAGGAGTGCCTGAGCTCCAGAGTTCGAGAGAAGCCCGAGCAAGAGCCAGACCCCATCTCTACTAAAAACAGAAAAACTTGCTAGGCATTGTGGTGATGGCCTGTAGTCCCAGCTCCTCAGGAGATCAAGGCAAGAGGATCCCTTGAGCCCAGGAGTTTGTGGTTACTGTGAGCTAGGCTGATGCCATGGCACTCTAAATTAGGTAACAGAATGAGACTCTAAAAAAAAAAAAAAGAAAGAAAGAAAGAGAGGGGAAAAAAGAGAGAGGGTGGAAGGAAGGAAGGGAGGGAGGGAGGGTCTGCAATCTTTTAATCAAATCCCCTGTGTCCCTGGCTTAAGAAGAACTCGGCTTCTCCACAGCAGGGAACCCCCTCATCAGCAGATTCCGAAAGGCCCTTCAGGTCCTACGTCAGAGCCCACTTGACAAAATGAATTTTTTGTTATTTATAAACAAACATGTACAAAAACACTTGAATTGTTTTATGTAACCGGAAATGGATAATGAAATCATCAGGCGTGTTCATATTTTTGTTTTTCTCTATTAAAATTGTAGGAAAATTCCAAGTAATCCACCAATCTCTTTCCCACCCAAAATCAATAAGAGCTGAGGTGTATGCAGGTGGCAGAAAAAGTCGGATTGGAAAGGGTTTTGATAAACAGAATGTCTTCTGAGCCCTCCATGGAACACAGTCAGATGTGGATTTTTCAGTCTCACAGAATGGTCCCATGTTGACATGCTCATCTCTTCCATCCCTTTCTTCCTTACTCCACACTCGGTCACTACAGCGCTGGGATCTCTGCTTCATTTCACACGGGCCCCAGTCCATGCTAGACCTATCCCACTCTTACTTTAGATCTACCATGTAGAACCTTTCCAGGCTGTTAAACTGTGTCACAACAGAACAACCCCGTGAGAGAAAACCGTTCCTCCCATAGCTTTCTATTCTACCCACCTGACCAGGACCCTCGGGGTCCACCCGCAGGTGCGCTCTTCGGGTTTACCTGCAGCCAAGTCCTTGAACTCTCTTGGAGCAGGTAACTCACCTCCTCCCACATCAAGCCCTCACTTTCCCCCTTGGAATAAACTGAGGCCCCAGTTAATCATTAATCAGTGTGACGTCCAGGAGAGAAAGAACAGGCAGTCCCTCAGGACTGTCTGGTAAGACACCTGCCTCACCCGAGACTGTAGCACGATCTTCATGAGAGAGGCTTCCTCCTATAACAAGTGGGAAGGGGCTTATGAGCCGCTTCTGTGAGCCGACAGTGTTCCGGGGAATATGCACATGTGAGGGCTCTCATCTCCCCAAATATCCCCGTCTCAAATCTCAAGGCATCACTCCTTTTTTTCAGGACCCTGAATTTGTCTCAGGTGAGAATTTAACCTTCTTTAAAGTTCTTCCACTTTTGCAGATTAGACAAGAACCTGATCTTCAAACCTGCCCTCTATCTCTGAGAGATGATGAGTGTCTTTTTAAACACTGCCAGTGAGCCTTTCTGACTCTCGCAGTTTGCTTTAAATCTTAGATGATAGAACTGAGTCTGTGTGGCAGGCAGACTGAGAGCCGCCGAGTGAGCTTTGCCTCCCACTCCTCGCGACACTATGTAGTGCTCCCCCTTAGAATGCGCTGGCTTTGTGACTTTTTTTAACCAACACAGTATGGCAAACAGTGATGGGCTGTCACTTTCACTAATAGGTTACAGAAGATTGTCGCTTCCTGCTTGCCAGCAGAATCCCTCCCTTGTTGGCTTTGAGTAATAAACCTGCTATAATAAGTGGCCCACGGGGCACGAAACTGAGGATGGCTTTCAGCCAATAGCTCACAGGGAGCTGAGTCCTGTCAGCAGACACGTGAGCTTCCAAGTGGAGACAGCCCCAGATGAGTCTTCTGGTGAGAACCCAGCCCTGGATGACACTTTGATTGCAGCCCTATAAAAGAGGCTAGAGCAGAGGGCCCAGCTAAAACATTCCTGGACGCCTAGAAACAGGGAGATCATAAGTGTGGATTGTTTTAAGCTACTAAACTTGTAATCACTTGTCTCACAGTAATAGATGTCTAACAGAGCCTGCCATTTCTCCCTTCCACGCATCCCTGGCACTCAGCAACAATCACCCCATCCACAGTCCTTTCTGTTCCAACTGCCCCGTGTCTCTCAAAGCCAGAGATACTGCATGCGCCACTGTGTCCCCTTCTGCCTCTATCCCAACCCAGTTTACCACCATCACTGAAAATTTTAGCCAGGGGTCAGCAAACTTTTTCCTGTAAAGGCCCAGATGGTAAATATTCTAGGCTTTGCAGGCCATACAGTCTCTGCCTCAAAGACTCAATCCTGAAAATACATAAGTGAATGTGTTCCGATAGAACTTTATTTACAAAAAGGAGTGAGTTCAACTGCGGCCCACAGTTTGCTGCCCTCTGATCTTAACAGTCACACTGCTGTGGAATCTCTGGTAGCCACAGCACCACACCTACCACCTGTGACGGAGGCCTTCTTGCCATCCCTGCTCTGGAATCCCATCTTCCACTCTGCCTTGCAGGGCCACTTCCAGGACCATCCGCCCCAGCTTGGGTTCTCCAAAAGCAGAACCTAAGCAAAGACTGTTTATGTCAGTGCTTTGTTAAGAGCATGCTCTCAGGAAAAGGGCAAGGAAGAAGACAGGAGAGGGCAGGGAAGCAAGTTAAGGATGCGTTCAGTGGAAGACCACGAGAGCTGGTCCCACAGGGGGCTCTGCTGAGCTCGCTGCTGAAGTGTGTGTGTTGGGCGATGGGAAAGGGAAGGGGGGAAACTTTCATGTTCTTTATGTCAGTAAATCATTGGCTGCTGGGCTGCCTGGGCGGAAGGGGTGTCTCAAGCAAAGCAGCTCCTCTCTCAGAAGATGGGACAACTGTGACCTCTTAGTGACCAACACTTACAGGAGCTGGCCTGGGAAAACAGTTTTACCCCCATTTAAACTTCTGTTAATAGCCTGGAAATACTGTCATTATTTCCTAAGTGATGAAAATAGAATGGTCAAAATACAGAAAATATCAATGATGCCAAAAAAGATGCAAACTACTTCCTGTGTGTACTTGACAAGCATTTTTTTTTTTTTTTGTAGAGATAGAGTCTCCCTTTATCGCCCTCAGTAGAGTGCCGTGGCGTCACACAGCTCACAGCAACCTTCAACTCCTGGGCTTAGGTGATTCTCTTGCCTCAGCCTCCTGAGTAGCTGGGACTACAGGCACCCGCCAAACTGCAATGCCCGGCTATTTTTCTGTTTTTGCAGTTCAGCCTAGGCCTGGTTTGAACCCGCCACCTTCTGTATAGGGGGCCAGCGCCCTACTCGATGAGCTACAGGCACTGCACAACAAGCATTGTTGATTATCACATTTCTTAGTCCGTTTCCCAAAACTCTGTAGAAGCAACACAATGTGGGTAGCATTGAATGACAGTTTGGGGAGGAGTTATGGAAAACATGGACAGTATCAAGATGAAAACAAACAGTGGCAAGTTATCATATCACCTGGTGCTTGCCAGGTGATATGATAATGTCAGAGCAAAATCATCCTGGAGCCCAGCTGCTTCAGTGTCTATCTCATTCTATTCCTTACTAGCTTGTGAACTTGAGCAAGTTCTCTTAATCTCTGTGCTCTTCAGTCTCCTCATCTGTAAAACGGGCTCATTCTAGTACCTGCCTCATAGTGTCAGTGTGGAGGAAATGAATTAATACACAAGCATTTACAGCAGAACTCAGTACACAGCACACTTAGTTTTGTTACTGTTCTTGGTGTTACATTTACTGCGATCACTAACTTCTCCACTGTAATGTTTAAAGGTAGTATTGCCAGCACCCTTAATTTGTGTTATGGGCTCTATTTCCTCTGAGCACTTTGGAATATCAGAAAATATAATTAGATTAGTCTAGTCTAAAGCAAAACTGCACCTCTTCCTGGACGCCATGGAAAATTCTGCAAAGAGCCATATTCTTGAAACCCTTCTATAGACAAAGAGTTAGGGGTATACTTATGTTCCTAAGCAAAAAACATTTTTTTTTTTATTGTTAGGGATTCATTGTGGGTACAAGAAACCAGGTTACACTGATTTCATTTGTTAGGTAAAGTCCCTCTTACAATCGTGTTTTGCCCCCAAAAGGTGTGGCACACACCAAGACCCCACACCCCTCGGTCCTTCCCTCTCTCTGCTCTTCCGTTCCCCACCCCTCCCTCGCAAAAAACATTTTTAAAACCATCATCACATCTGAGATGATTATCCTTTCCTAATAAGCTTAAAGAGACTCCAATCTGGGGTAAGGTAATATTATGCCTTAATTTTGAGAAGTTTGTGGGCATGGCTGACTATAAACAGGAACCTTTAGAGAGTTCAAAAATAGATACTTCCATATCTGCACACACGTGGATATGCAACTGCGTATGCAGAGACACATAAAGAATAGCATTTGGGGGGTATTACGTACCCTGCTTCAGGAGATTACAAGTATTTAGTTTTGTAATTTATAAATAAAGTGAGACTCTGTCTCAAAAAAATAAATTTATAAATATACTTCCGAATTGCTAACAATGCAGACTAAAATATTTTGTACGTTGGACCCACATGAAATATATCTGATCCCCAACAAGTGTCTGGCGCTTCTGTTTCTCTTCATCTTTATAACTCACTGCTCAATAAACAAGAAAACAGGAATCAAGCAAGCATGGAGATTTGGAAGAGAGATCACAATTATCTGACAAGTGAAACATCTGGAAAGGGATCATGGCCTCATTATCGCTCAAAAACAGTTAATGAAACTCTTCTTTTAGTTCACTGAAGAATTGTAAGTGGAAATGCTTCACCAAACATTAACTAAGAAAATGTCTGCCAATGCTTTGGAGAAGTCAGGTTGTCATCCTGCTCCATAAATATTTATTCTGCAGATGGTTTTTCAAACGACCAGTTCCCTTATTATAAGGAAAAGTTAAGTTGGTATATTTATTTTAGATTACATTACAAAACTCTTCAACAGTTGGGATTTTTAAAAACATTTATTCAATCCCTTTTCCTATTTAAAATCAGTGGCTTGAACTGAGCGAATCATAGTGTCATTGGAATTCTCACATTTACTGGGTGAAAGATTGGTCTCTTCCTTGGCAAGGTAAAACTCTGTCTTAAAAAATTGGAACTCTTCCGAAATCTTGTTTTGCAGAAAGAAAATATTAAAAAATCGATACGCTGTTGGACAACAAAGAGCTTTTGAAAGACATTTACGTTGAAGAACCTAAATTACTTTCCACCCAAGTGTGATTATGCCTCTCTAGCTTAAAAACTTGTTTTTTCGTGAGGACTTTAGTATAATAGAATAAGTAACAAATGATGTTATGTGAATCGGTGTGTTAATATGAACACAATGCATTGCGTCCATTTGATTCAATCACCAGACACTTACTGAGCACTGGCTAAGTGTCAGGGAATGACAGGTACTAAGAATGCAAAAATGAAACAGTGGTCACTGCCTTCGGGGAACTCCCAGTCTAACGGAGGTGACAGACACTTCTGCAACTATCTGTAACACAGTGTGACAAGTGGTATGCTAGCAGCATCAGCTAAGTATTACAGGAGCAGGGAAAAAAAGCCACTGCCTGAATCTACCTTAAAATTGAGAAATACAATCCTATTTATAAAACAAGGATCACATGAGAAAGTCAATATTCAAAGGAAGAAAAGTAAAAAGGTTTGCGGGAACAAATTTAGAGGATGATTCTCAACTGTACCTTCCCAGTAAAAATGAGTAAAAACTTTCAGAGAGCTGCAAGATTGTAAACGATGTGTCTATCTTAACATCTCAAGAATAGTTTTGCAGGACCTCAGTTGTGACTCTAATGACGAGACTCCTTTCTGTATAACAGCATCCCTGTAACTTCTGTGAATGTGCTCAATTTCACTAAAATAGCTAGCAGTTACCCAAGATCATTATGTCAACATGGTAGTCAACCGCATGCTAAAATAAAGTTTGCACTCTGATTCAGTCACTACTGGGGCATATGTGGTCACAGTCGATTAACATGAAAGAAAATTGTAGTGTGACAAAACCTGAAGTGAAATGCTCAACTCTTCATTCAATTAATTGAATTAATACAACTCATTTAGTTTGGCGAGATATAATTCCGTGAACCAGTGGAATGAATGTGTTGCTTTGGCACTTGGTTTTAAGTCTCCATAGGCTATTAAATATAGTTCCTTATTCAGGTATCTCAGTGCACTTGGGCTTCTGTAACAGGATGCTATAGACTGGCTGGCTTCTGAACAGTAGAAATGTCTATCTCACAGTTCTGGAAGCTGGGAAGTTCAAGATCAAGGTGTTGACAGATTCAGCGTCGGGTGAGGGCTTGCTTCCTGGTTCATAGCCAACTTTCCCACCATGTCCTCACAGGGTGGAAAAGGTGAGGGAGCTCTCTGGGGCCTGCTTTCTAAGGCCACTAATCCCTTTTGCCTTCATGACCTAATTCCTACCAAAGGCTCCACCTCCTAATATGAGTCCCATCACACTGGGAATTAGGGTTTCAATGCAGAGGAATTTGGATGGACACACACTTTTAGTCTATAGCACAGAGTTGTCCTCTGCTCCCCTATTTCATTTCCAAAACTTGCAAATTTTACTTTGTTTTCTAGACAGGTTTCTGAGCAAGGTGGTAAAAGTGTTTGAAGCAACAGAAACCTTGGGCTTGACAATTTTTTCTTTCCAAAAAACATTTCCCTCGCATTTGGGTTCGAAGGTCATTAGTTTTCTGTATTAATATTCGATTGGCTTTGGGGTGAGGAGAGGATACTAACATGAACTGCAGGTTCTTAAACCCTTCCCTATGTCTGTCTTGGGCTGGTAAGACATTTTTGCCTTATCTTTGTGAAGATTTGAATAATACGAATATATTTTAAAAGAACTCTACAAAATAAAGATTTAAACATAGTCCTTGCCCTGTGCATTTATAAGGTAATGAAAAGGCACCTTCCAAACAAAGAAAAGATGGAAAGACATTCTTCCTGAGAAAAGCGTGTGACAATAGGGAAAATCCAGTCGTCTCTTTTCTAATCCTTTGTCTTTGACATCTGTCATGTGGGGGAGAGGGTTATGTGGGCGTTGGGTGGTATCCGTAGCAGTTGAAAAGTTCTCTTCCTCCTGTAGTGCTGATTCCTTAACCCTTTATCAATATCTTTCTATCTCACGCTATTACTTTCAAGTATTTTTCCTCTTTAGCTCACAGCTCGAGTATTACACTGGCAAATATTTTACTTGTGTGGATTAAAGTTTGAAAACCACAATAGCAACAGCAATGATAATGATTAAGATAGTGAATTTATTTACTGTTTCACAATTTCCACAGCAATGTGTAGGCCTACCGTCTCATTGGATCCTTACAATAACTGAGTTGGTAGCCAGAACAGGTATTGTTTTCATTTTACACGTGAGAAAATTAAATACCTGGATGAGATTACCCCAGAAGACTACTCTAAGGTACAGATTCACATTCAAGTCCAGACTCTTGACTTATGATGGGGTCACGTCTAGATAAAGCCACCATAAACTGAAAATTTCCTAAGTGGAAAATGCATTTAGTACCCCGATACACCATCATAAACTCAAGAAATCTTAACTGGAACCATCATAAGTCAAGGACCATCTGTACTTTATTTGGTTGCTGATCCCAGGAAGCAAGGACCAGGAGCAGGGAATAACCCCAGCAAGGGGGTAAATGATAAAAAGTGCATTTTCAACAGTTTCCAGTTCAACAGCTGAGCCCTGTCCTGGTTCAACCTTGAAACCTTGAAAGGATAGGATAGAATACAGCTCAGTGTTAGCTCAATGAAGGAACTTTGAAAGACAGGATAGAATACAGCTCAGTGTTAGCTCAATGAAGGACCAGAGTAGCTGGAATATTTGCCTACCAACTCCCCATCTGTTTGGTTGAAGTCGGTCTCCAGAGAGTCAAGGCCATGAAGGGAACTGGGCCTTTGGCTGTCTGGGGCTATTCCTTGGTACAGTGAAAGAAATGGCATCTCTCGTTCTCCAAATATAGGTTAGGAGAGGAAGTAGAAAAGATAGACAACACTAAGCGTGGAAAAATATTTTTTTTCTCTTCTTTTTTTCTTTTTTCTTTCTTTTTTTTTTTTTTTTTTTTGAGACAAGGGTCTCACACTTTTGCCCCAGGTAGAATGCAGGGGCATCATCATAGCTCACAGCAACCTCAAACTCTTGGGCTCAAGAAATCCTCCTGCCCCAGCCCTCCAAGGAACACACTGCCACAACACCTGGCTAATTTTGCTAATTTTTCTATTTTTAGTAGAGACAGGACCTTGTTCTTGCTCAGGCTGATCTCATTCTCCAGAGCTCAAGCAGTCCACCCTCCTTGGCCTCCTAGAGTGCTAGGATTATAGGCAGGAGCTACCACACCCAGCCAAAAAAATATTTTCTCTAAAGGTCTTCCTATAATTGATATCTGTTCACCCTGCACATATAATAAAATTATTCAAAACCTGAAGCTTTAATAGAATGCAAAGAAATATCAATACATGAACCTTTACTCAGCAAACATACTAATACTCTGCCAATATGCACCCTCAAGGTTTCCAGCGCAACTGGAGGCATTTTGCCAAGGACACTGGAGCCAATGTTAGTATTTACAAGCACCATAACACCTTTAAAGGACATGTGCATTGCAGAAAATTATGACACAGAATGGTCAAGCAAATATGTGGAGAAGTCACAGCCACCTTGTCGGTGTCACCACCGAGCACCCTCTTCACATCAGTGGCACCCACTTCTTAGTCTCATGGTTGTGAAATATTTGCATACAGATGTGAAGGTATTCTTGTGGCTCACTCAATAAACCAGAATGGGGCTTTCTGCACCCCTGAGTTTTCAATTAATGTTGTTGACAGAATGAATGGCTATTTATGCAACCAGCCTTTCATGTTCATTCATGGTGCACAATACCTAAGTCTTAAAGAGCTCATCTAAATGCCTTCCCTCTTGGGAGGGTGCTTATGGCTTCCATTGTATACGTGGGGTAGCATAAGGTTCAGTGATTCTATCTAATCAGTGGCGTAGACCTTACATATTAGCAAAGGCTGCTGAAGCCTTTGTCCTACAACAGGGCATTAGCCTACAACGCCTTCAAGAAGTTGAATGTCTGATTGTACAAAGACCTTAGGCAACAATTGCCTGAACTGAACATTCCCAAGTATGACCTGTCCATCCTCACCATACCCCAATACTCATATTTTTGGGAAATAGATACCTACAAAGGAAAACATATTTCTATGTGTAAAAATCCCTAGTACAACCATCCATCCGACTGTGTGAACAAGGGCCTGGCACATATTTGGAGCCCAGTGAACACTTGCTTAATTTAAATCAGCAACAAAGAAAGGACACTCTCAGCTGGGCCACGATGCTCTAAGATTTCTGTAACATGGTACAATTGTTGGGTGGCAGAAGGCAAAGCTGAGTACCTTCTTTACCCTACCCGTTCAACCGTCTCCTCAAGCAGGGAAAGGAATGTGTAAGTGTTATCTGAGAAAGGTTTTCATGACAGATGAGTGAAATTCTACCTTCCTTCTTGGATTAGAAATGAGAAATTCCTTTGGGTTTAGTTACTATTCATAATAATTAAAATCAACACAATAATTCATCTCTCAGTACAGCTGTATTATTGAAAAAAAACTTTCAAAAATATGTGATCTCTTTTGTTATTTTTTTTTTTTTTAAGAGACAAGGACTCACTATGTTGCCCAAACTGGACTTGAACTCCTGGGCTTAAGCGATCTTCCCCGCCTCAGTCTCCCAGGTAGCTGGGAGTAGGGGTGAGCAGCTGTACATGATCTCTTTCTAACCACACATCAGCCCTAGGGAGCAGCTAAGTATCACCATCTCAATTATTCAGATAAGAAAACTGAAGCACATTAAGCTTAAGTGTTATCCCCAAAGCTAGATATTTAAGTGCAAGAAAAATCCAAATTCCCTTCAGCTGGCATGAGAAGCAGAGCTATAGATGCAACATTATCAAATGAGCAAATTCAAAATAATGTCTTACAGGTTCAAACTATGTTTCCCAAGTTTTGAGACTTCATATAAAAAGTACAGGCATGTTTGTTTACTTCTGCAAAGCAAATTAAATGTGCAGTCCATGCATTATTGATGTCTATTATTTTAATACCTAAGAAGTATGTGTATCAAATTGCCTTTACAAGAGAAACTGTATTAGAACAACTTGTATTTACAAGCCTTTTTAGTTTGCTTGTGAATGTTTATTTTCCTGCTAACTTTAGGACAGATATAACGTGACACTATTTTCAAAATCAGACATGCTGGTGAAGTTCCAGAACACCGAGCAGTGTTCATACAAAGAGTTATCCAGCCTGGAATCGGGACATACTGAGACTAGAGGCTCCTCGTTTAAGGGGACACATGCAAAGACGGACAGACCAAATGGTCCCCGAAAGCCTCGAATTGTAAACTAACAGTTCAAAGACGGACAGACCAAATGGTCCCCAAAAGCCTCGAATTGTAAACTAACAGTTCAAGGCACTCTTAGTTCTTGTTTTTTTTTTCTTAGTTTATACAAAATTTACCCATCATTTTAAGACAAATTTCAGTGGTTCTCATTCATCTCTTTTTATTCTCCTCAAATATAGCTCGTTTTCCTCTTGAAATCTTTCTCCTGTTCTATGGCCAGATCAGACAAGAAGAGGCAGCCAGGCCCAGAGTAGACCCCAGGCCTCTTAAAAACTAACTCAGGGCAAAGCCAGAGGAACGCCCCCGGCAAATATCGAAAGGGCTCTCAGGAACTCCACCAGCAAGGCACACTGCTGCCTAATTTGCACTTAGGCACTATGACTTTTTTCTTTTGGAGACAGAATCTCACTCTGTCCCCCTGGGTAGAGCACCATGGTATCATAGCTCACAGCAACCTCAGCTCTCGGGCTTGAGCAATCCTCTGGCCTCAGCCTCCTAAGTAGCTGGGACTACAGGTGCCCCCTACAACGCCTGACTAATTTTTCTACTTTTAGTAGAGAAGCGGTCTTGCTCCTGCTCAGGCTGGTCTTGAACCCCTGAGCTCAAAGGATCTACCAGCCTCGACCTCTCAGAGTGCTAGGATTACAAGTGTGAGCCACTGCACCAGGCCGTGACTGTCAGAATTTAGAGTTGGAAGAAAACTTAGAGATCATTTGATACAACATGCCCATTAAACAGATTAGGAAACGTCTTTCTTAGAACTTAAATGACTTGCCCCAAACCAATGGTAGAACTAGACTGAAAACATGCCTCAAAGAGTAGAATAAAATATATTTATTTTAAAATATAGAATGAATCAAGACAGATGAGTGGTAAGGCTGATAGATCAGACTTCAGACTGATATTTCTTTTTTCTTTCTTTTTTGTTTGAGACAAAGTCTCACTATGTCCCCCTCGGTGGAGTGCTGTGGAATCACAGCTCACAGCAACCTCCAACTCTTGGACTAAGTGATTCTCCTGCCTCAGCCTCCCAAGTAGCTGGGACTAAGGCCGGCACCATAACCGCTGTGCTACAGGCACCGAGCCTTGGCTATTTTTTGTTGCAGTTGTCATTGTTGTGTAGCAGGCCCAGGCCAGGTTGAACCCGCCAGTCTCGGTGACTGTGGCCGGCACTGTAACCGCTGAGCTGCAGGAGCCGAGCCTAGACTATGATATTTCTAAGTAAATCTTTGACTTAGAAGCCTTGAGACAGAATGCAAAAAGTCACTTTGGCATCCCTGCCTAAATAATGAAGTTAATATTTTTTCTGAAAAGGCTTAGATCTCTCATCTGCAGTCTTAAATCATATTCATTCAATGCCATGCCTAAGCGGTGTGGTAATGAGAAGGAGCAGCGGCAGAGAGGCCGCCGAAGGACCCCACAGTAATGAGCGAGCTTCCGGCCCGGGCACAGGTGATCGTGGGCAGGGGAGGGCACGACTTGCAACTGCTTTCCCTTGGTGCAGTACGGGGCTGAGCAGGATGATTTATAAAGCCCAACACGTTGAGACCAAAAAAATAAATCATTAAGTAGCACGGCTCATGATTCAACTTGCTTTCCCCCCTCCCCAGCCCTCAACATGGGTAATAAATTGTGTGGGCTTTAATAATTTATAGGAGATGGCGTTATAATGTGAGAATATTAACTTTGGTGAGTCTTTTAATTTGCTTGTGATGTCTACAGGGTGCTGAAGTATTTCGCCAACAGGACAGCCATACCACTGGTGCACAACTATATTTTGACACTTCAGTCAGAGGCTCCCGGGGACCAGAAGAGACAGTTCACTTTAGCACTGATCTTGTCGGTTTGGTGTCTGTCCCTCAGGAACCACATGCCACAGAGAAAATTAAACAGAATGGTTTGAAAGCACTTAGGATCATATTAGCACATGCCCATGAAAACACCAGTCCCCGCATCCCTGGGGAAGGGTGACGTGAGTAAAGCCATTTCACATCTGCCCAGGATGACTCTTCAGGATTGCCAGGAAAAAAAAAAATAAATTTTGAGAAAGAAAATTTGAAAAGTAGCAGAATGTCACCCAAGGAAAGCCCTCAGACTAGTCTAGACTCTTCTGGGAGTGTGGCCAATTTCTTCCCGGTTACTAATGCGCTCCAGAGAGTCCCTCTGATGCTTTCTCCTCATTTTGACAGGAGTCCTCCCCTTATATTTCAGAAATAATTCCTCTCCGTCCCACCTAGGTCTTCAATCAGGAAGGAAAGAGCCTTGTAACCGTTTAGTGAATGTCACAGCCAGAAAAGCAGATACAAGGCGGGAAAAAGAGGCAGAAAGAGAGAAAAGGGAAGACAGGGCGGTTCCCGAAGTGAAGTTCTGGGGAAAGAGAGTGTCCGCGTGACAGGGCTGAGCATCCAGAGAGCATCACAGGCCCCGTTCTGAGCCATAATTCGAGTCTAGAAACTGCAGACAGAAATGAAGGCCGCCCCCTTCCTGTGCTTCAAGCCACATCCTCCCATCATAGAGTTTTTGCTATAGTTTACATTGAAATATGGGAAGCAGTTAATTGCGGAGATTAAAATGAAGTGACTGCCAGGCTCAATGGCTCAATCCTGTAATCCTAGCACTTGCAGAGGCCAACAGGAGAGGGTTGCCTTAGGCCAGGAGTTTGAGACCAGCCTGCACAACATAGTGAGACCTTGTCCCTACAAAACATTTAAAAACTATCTGGGCATGACAGTGTGTGTTTGTCTTCCCAGGTGCTTGGGAGGCTGGGGCAGGAGGATCGCTCAAGCCCAGGAATTTGAGGTTACAGTGAGCTATGATGATACCACTGCACTCCTGCCTGGGTAACCAAGCAAGACCTCATCTCTAAAAAACCAAAATAATAAAATAAAATGAAATAACCAACACAAGCAGAAACCGGCAGAATAAGAGAGTGCAGGAATCACTGGTGGTAACGGGAGGAAGGCTAAGGTTGACATCTTGGCACGTGAGGGCAAAAGGTCAACGAATGAGTAGAAACTTAAATCTCTCTCTCTCTCTCATCTGTAATGTCTATTCCTTCTTCTTTGAATTTTCATGAAAACATTTTTTCCTTTGGCCTAAAATATTTAGTTCCTCTCTCCACATCTAACTTCTTCTCTCATAACTCAACCCAAGACATTTCAATTGGTCATTTATTCTTTAGCCTCAGAACTTCATGGTACTCCCCTTACAGGTTCTTATTCAAGATTTTATTCCTCTAAAGAGAAGTGTGTGTGTGTGTGTGTGTGTGTGTGTACGCGCGCACACGCGCACATTATAACATACAATTAACTGTTTTACAGAACATATAGATGCATATCTGTATAATAAATCTCTCTTGTGACTAAATCAACCTATAATAACACCAAGCCCCTATGCCAATGCCCAGGCCAACCCACAGCATGCCAGGAAATTTGGACATACTACAACAAATTTTAAAGCTGCAAGTTTTGAAGTGTTGTTCATGCATCTCAGCATCATCCATTCAACTCCCAACATTCTGAGGAAGCCTCCCAGGGTAACTTGTGTTCTCAAACAGATTGAGAATGAAGCTCAGCAAGAAAGGACAGTTGTGGAAAATGTTTTACAATTATCAACACACAACTACTAGTATATCATCTTTTACGCCCAAAAAGGAAGGGGACAAAGCAAAGCTATTCAACGCAAAGTGGATTCCACTCTTCTTTCTGAGAATTGTCTGGCTTATTTAGTTAGAGTCTAAAGTTAGTGACTTAGTTAGGGCTATGGTGCTTGAACTTGGTTTAGCAAAAGAACATCGTTTCTCTTTTCCCTTGTCAACTGTAAGTAGAATCCAGTATCTTAAGTAGAACATTCATGAGCTGCTAAGGTTGCAGTAGCGAGAGGGGCTCCTTGTCCTCCACTCTCCATATGGGACCATTCTGTGCATTCCTGTTCTTCAGTGAGACACAGCGTGATAACCTGCAGCTTAGCACATAGAGGGATCCTGCAGGTCAGCGCACGGCAGCCTAGACTCTAATGAAAGGTTAAGGTCAAATCGGATTGTCAGAGAAACAGACAACAGTAACCAATTGCAAGCGACATCTTACATTGCTGAGATTTCATAAGCAAATACTAGGTACTGAGAGGTTTCGGACCTGGGACTGGGGGTCTCCTGAGAGACAAGACTTCCAGTGCTAAAATTGGGACAGTCAGGGGCAAATCAAGACCTCTGCTCGGGCTTCCCAGAACTCTCCTTGAGAGTATAGGTGGCAGGTCAGATCTTGTCTTTGGATGCAGCAACATCTTGATACAGAGAGCACACCACATTTAGGGTTGAGCGGAGCCATATGAGCAGAGCTCCAGGTTTGGGGACAGGGGAAGGAGAGGAGAAACACTGAAAAAGGATTCCTATTATAAGCCACAGCACAGAGGGCAGGTGTCCAAATGCACATACGTGCACACCCACACACTTCGGAAAAACCTTAATAGGTGTATTCTTTTTTTAATTACCAATTGGTTCTTCCCTAGATAGCAAAGCACTTACACACAATTTCATGTCCTCCTCCAAGACAGGAAATTATATAGTTGAGATTGAGACTCAGGTCGTCTCTCTCCGGATTTACTGTTCAGTATCCTACTCACCACATAATCTGGGGATGTGATTTAGGGTCACAGATGAAGACAGCCCAGGAGCAACAGTTCCCTCAGGTGCCATGATACACGCCATCCAAGGTCAACAAAAAGGGCCCTTCCCCCACAGCGCACACCCCCGTCGTTCCTACCTGTGGAGATCGGGCCCTGGTTAATTACAAGGCTGAATTCTAAATGTGCTTGGTGTTTGTCAAGTCAGGAAGAGAGAAAACTATCCCATCTGTGATTTATGTGTGCCCCGTGACAAACTATCTTCTTCAAGAGAGCAGAGCAGATGGCCCCCAAATAAGACAGTTACGGCCCACAATTATAATAATTATAGTCCTCAGTGGATCTCCAGGATACCAAGAGAGCAAGGAATCTAAGTCATCCCAAAGACACTTCAAGGGAAAGGAGTTTAAACTAAGCCCCCAAATAATAAAACAAGTTGAGACCCTTCTTCATCAAGATGAAAAGGTTTATTTCCTCCTGGTAGAAAGACGGCCTTGAGAATGTGCCCTAAGCAGACAGACCCCGGCCCTGGGAGGACTTGCTGTTTCTCCAGCAATGTCATCAGCTATTTCCATGAGCATCATCTTTATGAGCCAGGACCTTACGCCAATCTGGGTTATCTTGGGAGAAACCTAAGTCAGCAAGGACTGCTTTCCATCAGTCATTTTTGTGCGATATTTTCACTGCCTACCGCCTGGTTCTATTGTCTGGGACGATTAGATTTTGCAGTCTTGAAAACAGCCATGCAAATTACCAAAATGTTTTCCACTTGAGACCTTACACATATTTGAGTCAAATCAACTCGAAGCTGTTAAATGGAATTAAATGAAATAGGCTAAATCTGATGACTGAAATGTTAAAACTTCTACCAGAAGCGCTCCCTATCCCAACCCCGTTATTAATGGCCAATTGTAAATGACTTTCGCAAATGGAAACACCATTTGTCACATTTTTTTAACAAGTTCTATACTGTACGGTCTCAACTCCCCTCTACTCAATTTAAGCATCAAGATTTATAGCTTGTCGTGAGCTCCGTTGTCTTTCTGTTCCTTCTTTGTACCTCTCCAAATGCTCAGGCAGCTTTTTTTAGAATGAAGTGAAGATAGTTTGTAGTGAACTCAAGCTGAGCATTCTGAAACTTGACTTTCAAAAATTTGCATTCTTCTCTATTCTCTTGATTGTGCTCTAACCAACACCGGCTGGTTACCATATAACAACCAATTATACTAAACATCCTAAGCTATTTCATTTCATTTGATCTCTCTGCACTCCGCACCCAAATTTGGGTCATCAGCAAATTGCTTTAGTATTAATTAGTATGGTGAGGAATTTTATCAGAGACATCTGATGTAACTCATACACAGGACAATGAATATTAATAGACTACCAAGAAATGATCCCCAAGCCCCCCCCCAACACACACATACCCTTCAGTTTAGTTTATATCAACCAAATAGCTGTTTGTTTTTGTTTGGTTAATTTATTTGTACCAGGTACCCATGAATTTATTTGCACCAGGTACACAGGGGACAATTTCTTCTCTGCCCCTGTGTCTTTATTTTATTTTTATTTTTCATTCATTTCTTTCTTTCTTTTTTGTCTTTCTTTTCATTGCTGTCTCTCACATACTTACACCAAATATAGCCATGCAAACATACGTGCAAATAAATTTCTCAAGAGAAGTAACATTTGTGTGCCTGTGTGTGTATACATGTTTATAACCTAGGTCTTTTCTTTCTTTTTTTCTTTTTTATTTTTTTGTTCATTTTTTGCTTATTCATCTGTGGCTTTCACAAAAGTGTTTGACCTCTGCAATCATGTGACTAGAAAGCCACAAAGCAAACTGTTGTGCATTTTGACGAATCAAGCATTTTAAACAATGAAATGCCTCTTGATCATCTAACTTTGACTTTATAACCAGAAACAATGCTTTCATGAAGCAAATCACTTCCATGAACTTGCAGAACCCAATATGACTTCATCAACTTCATCCCTTAACTCTTTATTTTCTAATTTCTATTTTTCTTCGTAAACTTTCCTTTGAGTCCTGGGTAAATTACCCTGGAGCTAATCCCCGGAGTGTATCTTTTCCTGAGTGACTGTGATTATCAGTATATGTATGAACATAGAATTAATAATTGTGCTGATTTAAGTTTTCCCAAATGCAATACTGGGTATCAAAATGTAGGTCGCATGCTGAGTGAAACCCAAAGTATATTATTAACCAACCAATTGATTAAGCATCTATTTCCTGCCAACCAATGCATTAGGCTCTGAAGACTCACCAGTGAATAAGATGCACGCAGTCTCTGCCATCATGGAGCCTATAGTCGCATGGGTAAACCAATTAAATACACAACCGAGTGTGACAGGGAAGTTACAGTGGGGGTACACGACCTTTTTCTAACCTAGACTAGGCAGGTGACTCAGGAAAACCTTGCCAAAGCAATGGTCACTAAACTTTAGATGACAATTAGTGAGGCAGAGATGAGACCAAAGAGTTCCAAGCAGAAAGAACAGAATCTGTGACATTTAAGAAGCAAGAAAGAGCATCTTCCCTTTGTTATTATTTATTTCTTTTTTACTTTTGTTTATCTCCACATATCCCTTGTGTAACTCAAATATTTAGCAACGCAACTGTATGCACTTTGGAGTATTTATATTATAGGAATCTCTCCCAAAATGTATTTGCCTAACTTTCTGACACAATTTAATTTTTAGTTAACTAAAGATACTAAGAGTAGGCCAGGCACAGGGGCTCAGGCCTGTAATCCCAGAACTCTGGGAGGTCGAGGTGGGTGGATTGGTTGAGCTCAGGAGTTCCAGACCAACCTGAGCAAGAGCAAGACCCCGTCTCTAAAAAATAGCCAGGCATTGTGGTGGGCTCTTATAGTCCCAGCTACTCAGGAGGCCAAGGCAAGAGACTCACTTAAGCCCAAGAGTTTGAGGTTGCTGTAACCTGTGACGCAATGGCACTCTACCCAGGGTGACAAAGTGAGTCTCTGTCTCAAAAAAATAAAAAAAAAAAGAGAGAAAGAAAGAAAATAGTTATCTCCTTTTGGCACTTCCTGAGTTTAGAAAATTTAAATAATTCTGATGTTTTTTAGTTGCAGTATTATGGCAAAGAGATGGAGTCAAATCAGTCCAAATTAGCTCTTTTTCTCTCCCTTTGAATCCGTAGAGTTTATTCTCAAGGGCATTCTCAAGGCCTTAAACTCATGAACCTTACTAAAGTGAAACACCTCCGTAATATTTCTCCGAGGGCCGAGGGGAGAAAGTTTTGTGCATGTGTGAGCATTCGGCTGCTCTTTACAAGGATGTCGTAAGTGGGTTTCACTGTCCTGCAACTCTCCTGGGTTCATTTTTTCTGCTCCGCCGGGTAGCATGCTCATATCTGATTTTCAGTGCATGGTTGCTCCTAGTTATCTCTCAGTGTTTCTGCTCAGGAAGGTTCAGCTGTTTGGTCCATCTCCCTCTCTGGGTGAAGGGTAGGTCAGAAGGGAGATGCAGTCTGAGAGCTGTCGCCCTCGCTGCTTCAGAACCCAGCTGCAAATGCCTTCTACATGGGAGGCACGTGGGAAGGGCAGGTTAGGCTGACGTGCTTCCGAACCAGCTTCATAGGATAATGGTTTTGTCTGGTTTGACTTGGTTTGATTTCATGTGGGCCACATCTGTTATGTTTGCTAAAGTCTTTAAGAATTTATTAATAGGCTCAGCACCTGTGGCTCAATGGGCTAAGGCGCCAGCCACATACACGTGAGCTGGCAGGTTCAAATCCAGCCCAGGCCCACCAAACAACAATGACGGCTGCAACCAAAAAATAGCCAGGCGTTGTGGTGCCTGTAGTCCCAGCTACTTGGGAGGCGGAGGCGGGAGAATCGCTTGAGCCCAGAAGTTGGAGGTTGCTGTGAGCTGTGATGCCACGGCACTCTACCCACGGTGACAGCTCTGTCTCAGAGCTCACAGCTCTGTCTCAAAAAAAAAAAAAAAGTTTATTAATAAATGTCACAGAAAAAACAAAAGCATTCTGGCCAGGCATGGGGGCTCACGCCTGTAATCCTAGCATTCTGGGAGACTGAGGCAGATAGATTATCTGAGCTCAGGAGTTGAGGCCAGTCTGAGCAAGAAGGAGACCCCATCACTAGTAAAAATAGAAAAACTAGCCTCATGGTGGTGGGCGCTTGTAGTCCCAGCTACTTGGGAGCCTGAGGCAAGAGTTTGAGGTTGCTGTGAGCTATGACACCATGGTGTTTGGGTAAAACTAGGTTAACTAAGCTTATATGTGGCTTCCTTAAAATGCCTCTCAAAGCCTTAAATATGCTCCTGTGCACTGTGGATATTTAAGAGGAAGCAGTTTCTGCAACCCTTCCTCATCTCATTTAACCACTAAATATGCTTTTCCTCAGGGCATGTCTTGGGACCAGTGTTCCAGGAAACCTCTTTGGAAGGCACAGCTACCTCTGTCACCGGCCCCCATTGTCTGTGTGAGACAGATCTCCGGTCTGCTGCCTTTCTGCCTGGACAATATTCCTTACCTGGTTCCTCTGTTCTATTCTCCTTACCTTTCCTTCTCCACCTCCTTTTATTGTCTTTTCAGAAATTTCAAATCATTATTGAGTGCCTGAAATAGTGCCTGCTAGGTCCCAGGCTATGGATAAGATTCTGGAAAGAGATTACCTAACACCTCTCCTCTCTTGAGAGGTCTTTACGGGAGAAGAGATAAATATGTAAACAAATAAACAGGCAAGTGAATTTTATCCACTCATTCTTACAAATGAAACCTAAACCCAAATGACACAAATCCATCTTGGGTGTGTTTGTTTTTGGGTTTTGTTTGTTTGGTGTTGTTTTTGTAAATAATTGTTATCACAAGCTTTGAGATGGATGACCTTGCTTTTAGGTTATAAATGAAAGCAAGGCTCACACCACATTCTGCCACACATAATGATTGTATTAAATAAAATTTATTCGTCAATAGGCACAAGACAGTGAATAAAACCCAGTCTGGGGCATTGCCACCTCTCCATCCTTTCAGATACCCTCGCCATAATCTTAAATGAAAGGTTCTCTCAAGACAGATGAACAATAGTCCAGAGGCAGGATTTTGCCACCTCATGGTCAATGTCAGACCATCCCTAGTTCTCTAAACCAGTATCTGGACCTCAGAGATTCAGAGATAGGCTTTGTGGAATAGTCCCGAGAATCAGGGTTTTCCAGTTTTCTATATCTTGTTTATATTAGGTTGGGGGATATAACAAAAATATTTTTGACACATCCACCTTGAATTTGCCAATGACATCTTTTTCAAGCATTCATCATGCTAATTAACAAGGTGCTAATTTCACCAATAAAAACCCACTTCTGACAGTCACTATGCTAATTAGTGAACCTTCTTTATCAGAGATAGAGACAGCTGAAGTGCTTGTTTGCACTGGCCTCAGGAGTGTGGCCTTCCAGTGTCAGCTAACAGCTTCCCACCTACCTCCGGGGGAGTGAATTCCTAATTAGATGCTAGCTGTCCCTGGGGTGCGCCTTCAACTAACCCATCCTTAGATCTTAAGATCTATTCTGATACGTTTCATGTAAATGACAGTATGGCCTAAGTCCTGTAAAGGAAGCAAAACCGGTCCTTAGCTTGGAGTTTATTGGGAAGGTCTCTAGGAGGAGGATGGGGATATCCAAAGATACAGAGCAGCTAGACTTGAGAATATTTTGAAGTGCTTTCCAGGCAGAGAGAAAAGGAAGTGTAAATGTTCCATTGGGGAACTGAGCTCAGTGTGTTCAAGGAGCCAACACGACCAGATAGCGAGGAGATGGGGATACCAGGAGAACCTCATTTGTGGAGGCCCTGTTATGGAATCTGGATTTGATTCCAAATGAAATGGGAATTCACTAAAGAGTTTTCAGTAGGGGAGTATGATGGGATTTATATTTTATTTATTTTATTTTATGTGTTTATTTACCTATTTATTTTTGAGACAGCGTCTCACTTTGTTGTCCTGGGCAAAGTGC
>CAUYRH010035858.1:0-12839 GCA_963574655.1 Perodicticus potto
CCAGTAATGGGATTGCAGGATCAAATGGGAGGTCTAGCTTGAGTTCTTTGAGAGTTCTCCATACTTCCTTCCAAAAAGGTTGTATCAGTTTGCAGTCCCACCAGCAGTGTAAAAGTGTTCCCTTCTCTCCACATCCACACCGGCATCTGCAGTTTCCAAGTAAGTATTTTAACCAGAAGGAAGCATTGGAAATATTAGAATTGATAACAAGAATATCTTTTAATTACTGGGTGAAATCTTCCATCATTAGACAGCAATATCCTTCCTAGCTTTTACAGCTATGTGTCAGAGTCATGAAGAATGACGACATGTCCCCTATCAGTGTTTACTTTTATTATTTTCCTATCCTTTGATAATGCAAATACTCTGACTAGGGTTAACACTGTGCTTTTGTCCATTAAGATACATAATGCTGGGTTATTTCCTACGAGGTTGTTGTAAAACTTACAAAGTCTTCATCCAAAGCCTTAGATCCATAAAGAAAAGTTATACATACTAATGTCAGAAACATAAATTGTAAGTAACCGTTGTATCATAATTTTCTTTTAACTGTTCATCAAAATGTCTATCCTTCCATTTTCCTAAAATATAATCTGCTAAAATAAATAGTTTTAAAAGGAAACATAAAAAAGTACAAATGTACATAAATGATAAAATTGGGGAAATAAAAAGATGACAAGTAAGAAAAAGAAATGATTTTCAAACTCTTAACCTTAAGAAAGTTAAGTGAAATACATTTGCTTGATGAGCAGATCTTGTAGTTAACATCATAAAAAGCAATTACAGAGACATTTTCATCCATTTGCATGTACAATAACAATTGTGCTGAGATGCCCACAATTATAAAAGCTAACTGCTGTTAATAAAAAATGCCTGTTTAGAAAAAAATCCGTTTTCTTTGCAAATGAAATTAGAGTTAATACCAATTACCAGTTGTCAAGGTAACTGCCGAATGGTGGGTTGCTTCTTTGGGTTGTTCACTCTGCTTCCTAAATGGGGTCGCAGGGTATGAAGCAAAACATCTATGAGATTATAATACTGAGGTCACATATCCCCCCCTTGGCATTCACGCTCTACCATTAAAGTTATACTGCAATGCTATTAATTATGCGTGATTATCTCCTTGTATCGTTTTGAAAACAAATAATTACAGAGTGTTTATGTGCTGAAACATTTTTATATTGCTAGTTAGAAAAATGTGCTTTTTAATACTGTGAGATTTCTTCTCCTTTGAAAAGAGCTCACTTTGTTTAAAAATAAATAGAGGGCTCTGTGCAGCCGTTGCCCTTTCATATAAATCTTACATGTGCAAAGTTCAAAAGCCAAAACCAACCTTCCAAGCAAGAGCTTAAGACAATCACTTTATGGTAATTTTTTCATATTTCTGATTTTCTGAACTTTAAAAAATATGTTTGCAGGAGACTTTGTGTGCAACCCACTTGTCATTAGGTGTGGTGTCCTTCCTTTTATATAGTCTTAAATTTTAATTGTACAAAATACGGAATACTTTCTGGCTCTTATGTAGCAACAATAAATACGCTCATTTTTTCATATTTAATATAAGTTGAATACATTATGTAAATTGACTTTCAAAATCTTAACAATCAAAAATCTTTAGTAGGCAGAAAATATATCATATATTTATAACTCTTTTTGCTACAACTTGCTTAAAATTAGTTATAGAAAAATCTGTATAATCACAAACGTTTGTATGGTAAGGATATTAGAACTTACCTAGACCCATGGCTCTCCAAGTGTGGTCCTGAACAAGCAGTATCAGCCGCACCCAACGCAATGTTAGAGATACAGATTCTCAGGCCGCAGGTAGACCAGTGGGATGGGAGATGTGGTGGACGGGACTTGCAGTCTATTCAAACTAGTGTTGCTGGTTGTGCTGACACAGTCACTTGGGAGAGTCACTGGGCTAAACTATTTATTCCCAAACCCTGTCTAGACTAATGCTGATTCATGGAAAAAGTAATACCAGTTGATATATAGGAAGAAAATTAAGAGAAAATATGAAATTTTCTCTAAAATATGTCATAGTGGCACCTTTCAGAATTAACTTCTCTTTATTAAAATGATGATTATAGTAAGTATCTTTTTAAGTGCTTCTTTGAGCAAAAGTTAAAGTCTGCAACTCTACATTTATTCTCAGTATTTCCTTTGTGTGCAGAGATGAGAGTGGGAGGCCATTGTGTGGGAGGGAGTAAACTACCTGGCTTTATCAGCTTTCTTTATTTGTAATTGGGGAACTGACCCAGAAAGATTAAGTTAACTTCTTTAAGTCAAATATCTTTATGTAGAACTGGACAAACCCCCAAATCTGCCCATTGTGGAATCCTGTGCCATTTTATTACATCATGCTCTTTCTATAGGGCCACAGACGGCAAGACTGAATTTACATGGTTGGACAGAAATATCAGGACCTTTGACAAAGCAGAAGTGACAAATAATCCATAAAGTAATAGAAGATTTTTGATTAGGAAAAAAAGGATTAAAGGGTTTGGCAAGTTCTCAAGGATCTAACAGGGCTATGCCAGATAATACACCAGAAACAATAAGACTGCTTAGACACTCTTATATACCGGCACTTTTACTACAATGTCGTATTTTTGAGACCAAAACTCTCCTTTTCTGCACATTGTGCTAACAAAATACATAATATTTATGTGAAATGCTATTTTTTTTTACTCCTAGAAATGAGGCTAAATTTCACATAAGGCTGAGATATAGTTGACCATGGCTAATGTTAGTTAACCAAACTGTGGGTATATTAAAATCTGATGTTGAGTCATAGGATAGGAAGATGTGTTGGAGAGAGGGGAGGATGATCACATCTAACTAGCTGGTTCAAAATACCAAATTAGGGCTTTGTTTTATAATTTAATTCAATAAATTTTCATATGTGAACAGAATGTTTATTAGGGAAGACTGAGTTTGATGTACTACAGTGAAATTAGGACTGAAGCAGAAATAACAGTAGTAAATAACATGAGGAGCGAAAGACGACATCCATTCACAGTACTTTTGCTTTGCAGTTGTTTGTGGCTGAATTTCTTCCCCTTCACAAACCAAAGCAATGTTCTCTTTGTGGTTCTCAGAATGTAATGTTGTATATAACCTGACCAACAGGAACCACAACAGACTTAAACTGCAGCCCAACCATAGTTAGGTAAGACAGGACACTATCTCCCTGTTGTAAAAAGTATTAATTACTAGAAAAGATTACATAACATAGGCATAATTACTTCATGCTTAGCAAGACAATGCCTATTACAGGCCCTGCTTAAAAAAACTATGATTCAGTAAATAGTATCAACTGACCTACCATATTAACATCATAGACTTGCTCAAACCCAAAGTATACTGAAATTTTTGTTAAGGGTGGTGCTCAAGCATATGCTGCAAAAATCAAAGTTTAGTTGAACAAGTTTAATAGACTATATTCCTCACAGCTCTATAGAGGCCAAAATTGCAACTCTCATTCCTCCCCTAATTAACTCCTCCCGTTTTTTCCATACAAGTTATTAGAAGATGATACACTAGACAGCTGTCTTTAACTCATCTTTTCTCTACACCTCACATTTAATTTTCTGGAAATCATGCTGACTCTCCCTTCCAAATCTGAATATCTCTCACCACCTCCACCATTTCTCTGTCTCATCCTACAAGTCTCTTGACAACTCTGCCTGCTTGCTCTTTTACTTCCTTCTGGTCTGCTATCAACCCAACAGGGACAGTCATCCAATTAAAACATAAGTCTGATCATGTCACTTGTGTAGTCCAAACCCTCCCAGAACAAAACCCAAAGGCTTTATCCTCTCCTACAGTTCCCCGGATCTGTGTGCAGCTTGCCTTGCACCCTGCTGCTTCTGGTCTCACCTGTGTGCAGATCAGCCCGCCTTTATTTTTCTGAACATGCCATGCACACTCAGTTTGCAGACTCCAACCTTACCCTTTCCTAAGCATAACACATATTTCCCCAAAATGCCCTTACAGCACCCTTCCTCGCCTTCTCTAAGTCTTTGCCTGAAAGTCATTTTCTCAGTGAGCTCTCCCTTCCGCCCAGTACCCACTCAGCCTACTCTATTGTAAACAGAAACTTTCTTCACCCCGGGTCCCCAGCTTCCCTTTCCTGCTATGTGTTTCTCTCATTGTTTGTATTTGTAAGTTTATTTCATCGTCCATCTTCCGCTTCTAGAATTTAACCTTATGAAGGTGGTGACTTGAAAGCTTTGACCACGGCTATATCCTTCTTCAGCACCATGCACAGGAAGTAGTTGATGATGTTTTTGGAATCAATTATTGAGTAAATTATCAAGATGTTTCTGTGGAATAATAATTCTTCTGGCAATCTGCTTTGGAAAGAATAAAGAAGGAAAAGTCCTTCTGCAGCTACACTCAAAGGCTGAGCGTCAGCTTGTCTCTCTGTGGCTTTCCTTTTGCTCCAACCTTTCACATTCTAGAAGAATGGATATTTTGACAAGTGCTATCAAGAATCCCTATGCAGGGCAGTGCCTGAAGCTCAGTTATGAGCAGCCCATGAAGTGTCAATCAAAAATTAAATTGAACTTAAAGCTCTAAATCCTGATACCGTCTAAAAAGGTCTCATCTTCAATGACCCTTGTGAGTAGAGTGCCAACCACATATACTGGAGGTAGTAGATTCGAACCTGGCTCCTGCCAAACTGCAACAAAAAATACAGCCAGGCATTGTGGTGGCCGCCTGTAGTCCCAGCTACTGGGGAGGCTTAGGCAACAGAATCGTTTAAGCCCAACAGCTGGAGGTTGCTGTGAGCTGTGATGCCACAGCACTCTACTGAGGGCAACAAAGCGAGACTCTGTCTCAAAAAGAAAAAAAACAAAAGAGAATCCCTATGCAAAATTCACTTACACTCCTGTAAATACAATTGACCCTTCATACATGAAGCATCATTTTAGTTTCTTTCCATTAACAGTTGGTCAGTAACGCAGTCCACTCACAGCTGTCTTTGTATTAATACATGCCGTGGACAGCACCCACCCACCACTTTTCTTTCTCTTTTTCTCCCTTTCTTACTTCCTCAGAAGGCCTTTTAAGACAAGATTACACATATATGTTAAGACATCTTTTCAATGATCCCTCCAATCGGCAACATTATTCCTCTCATCCCTAAATGCTTTCTTTGAGATGCACCAGAGACTTTTCCCACGGGGAGTCCACAGCAATTTAACTTGAACTGGTTGCCATCTGTGACTCAAACATCCGTCAGGCTCTCAGCTCTCTGTGAGCCAGAATTCATGACATCCCCTCCTATTTACTACCATAGCTTTCATTTGTAAATAGTGGAAGCCATTGAAGATGAGCCCTTTTTAGACGGTATCAGGATTTAGAGCTTTAAGTTCAATTTAATTTTTATTACTTCATGGGCTGCTCTTAAAAGCCTAATAAATAGCTTCTTGTGCAATTTGCAAAAGACTCCTGTATTTGCTAGGGCTGCCATAACAAAATACCACAGACTACATGGTTTAAATTTAAAGTGCAGAAATATGCACTCACAGCTCTGGGGTCTAGAAGTCCAAGATCAACAGGTCAGCAGGTTTGATTTATTCCAAGGCCTCTCTCTTTGGCCTGAAGACCTTCTCACTGTGTCCTCTCACAGAGCCTGTCCTCTGTGAAAATGAATTCAGTATCTCTTTGTATGTACTAGTCTCCTCTTTTATTGCAACTGAATTTTTAATTGAGATATAATAGTTGTAAACTTAGTGTACATGTTATGTTTTGATACCCATAGACAACATAAAGTATACAGGTAGTTTGGAATTAGAGTCCTTGTGATTTCCGTCATCTCAAGGGTGTATCTTTTCTTTGTGTTGGAAACATTTTAATTCTTTTCTATATATTTTGAAATGTACAATAAATTCTTGTTAGCTATAATTTCTCTACCATACCATTGTATTCTAGGACTTATTCCTTCTATCTAACTGTATTTTTCATGGGGTTATTTGATTTCTTTTTTTTTTTCTTTTTTTTGAGACAGAGTTTTACTGTGTTGCCCTCAGTAGAGTACCATGGCGTCACAACTCACAGCAACCTCAATCTCTTGGGCTTAAGAGATTCTCTTGCCTCAGCCCCCCAAGTAGGAACTACAGGCACCGGCCACAGTGCCTAGCTATTTTTTTGTTGTTGTTGTTGCTGTTGTCATTGTTTAGCTGGCCCAGGGCAGGTTCGAACCCCCCAACTTTGGTGTATGTGGCTGGTGCTGTGACCACTGTAATATGAGAGCTAAGCTGGTTATTTGATTTGGGGGCTATAGATTTTTTTTATTTCATTATTTGTTCTGGTTATTAGTCTATTTCTGATGGATAGTTTAAAAGTGTTTTCTCTCATGCTACAGGCTTCTTCTTCATTATGTTTCATTTGCCATGCAGAAGCTTTTTAACTGATTTAATCCCATGTACTTTTGTTACTTGTGCACTTGAGGTCTCACCCTCAAAATCTTTACCCAAACCAAGTCCTATAAGATTTTACCCAAGTTTCCTTCTAGCAGTTTTATAGCTTCAAGTTTTCCACTTAAGTCTTCAATCCATTTTGAGTTTTTTTGTTTATATATATAGTATGAGATAATATTTCAGTGTCATTATTCTGCAAATAATTTCCTCTTTTTCAAGCACATTTTGTTGAATAGATTGTCTTTTCCCAGTGTGTGTTTTTGAAATCTTTTTCCAACATCAGCTGATCACAATGAGTGAATTTATTTCTAAGCCTCTTCTGTTCCTGAGGCTGTATGTCTGTTATCCTGTCAGTACCATGCTGCTTTGATTTCTATGGCTTTGTAGTATAATTTGATGTCAGATGGTGGAAATCTCCAACTTTGTTCTTTTCACTCAAGATTGCATTGCCTGTTCCATTAAAATTTTGTGGTTCCATAAAAATTTTAGGATTTTTTTTCTACTTATATAACGAATGCCATTGGCATCTTTTTTTTTTTTTTGAGACAGAGTCGCACTATGTCCTCATCAGTATAGTGCTGTGGCATCACAGCTCACAGCAACCTCCAACTCTTGGGCTTAAGTGATTCTCTTACCTCAGACTTCCAAGTAGCTCACAGGTGCTGCCACAACGCCCACCTAGCCATTGGTATCTTCAAAGGGACTGCATTGACTTCATAGATCACTTTGGGTAGCATGGACATTTTATCAATATGAATTATCCAATCCATGAGCATAGGTTATCATCCCATGCTTTTTAGTTTGTCCTTTCAAAATGTCTTTCAATGGTGTTTTATATTTTTTTATAGAAAATTTTCACTTATTTTGTTAAATTTATTCCTAGGGATGTTTTTGTAACAATGGCAGTCAGATTGGATTGCATTTTGGATTATGACTTATCCTAACACACTTATTTTAACTTAATCACCTGATGTAGACTTCCTTTTTTAAAAAGAATTTGTTGAGCAAATAAATAAGAAATATATAATTTCACCCTACTTCCTGTCTGAAGGTGTATTCTGAACTATAGCACAAGGAAGGGGAACCCACGAAGAACAGAGTGTCTGAGCTGTGATGGCAGAGATCCAAGTTTGGATACGCTGGAGAAGCTGAAATGTGGCTGTTTCAGATGAAGGGGTAGACAGGACTACACAAAGACAGTTTAAGTGGTCATGCTAATGTCTTCCAATTATATCAAGTCCTAATCCTTGGAACCTATAAATATTACTTTATATGAAAAACATTTGTTGCAGATATGATTAAGAAACTTGAGAAAAGAAGCTTATTGTAGGTTATATATGTCAACCTTAAATTCAATCATAAGTATCTTTATAGGAAAAGCAGATAGATATTTTGACACGGACAGAAATGTAGAAGACATGACTAAGGGAGGCAAAGATGCAAAGATTGGACCGATTCAGCGACAATCGGTCAGCCAGCAAAAGCTGCCAGACATGGCTCAGCGCCTGTGGCTCAATGGGCTAAGGCGCCAGCCACGTACACTTGAGCTGGTGGGTTCGAATCCAGCCCGGGCCCGCCAAACAACAATGATGGCTGCAGCCAAGGAATGGCCGGGCGTTGTGGCGGGCGCCTGTAGTCCCAGCTGCTTGGGAGGCAGAGGCAGGAGACCTGCTTGAGCCCAGGAATTGGAGGTTGCTGTGAGCTGTGATGCCACAGCTCTCTACCCAGGTTGACAGCTTGAGATTCTGTCTCAAAAAAAAAAAAAAAAAAAGCTGCCAGATATACCAGTAGATTTCCCCTGGAGCGTCCAGAGGGAGTGTGGCCCTGCTGACAGCTCGAGTTTAGGTCAGTGACACTGATTTTAAAATTCTGGCCTCCAGAACTGTAAGAGAGTAAAATTCTATTATTTTCAATGATCAAGTCTGTGATAATTTCCTATGACAGTCACAGGAGAGCAATACAGAATCCAAGAAATGTGTATTAGGCTCCTCTTAAGTCTTTATCTGAAAACCGATCTACATAGTGCGGGATAAAAATCTGCAAAATCTGCAGGATAAAAATCTGCAAAATTTGTCAGCAACTTGTAAACTTACCCATAAAATTGCCTTGAGGTGGGAGAGGATCAATTTTAAACCAGCCAGAGTAGAGAGAGTGTAGTGAATACTTAAGTAATTCAGCAGAGACAACACCTAAGGCAGACAAACTTAGAAAATCAAAATACAGACTGCCTAGTTCATTTAAATTTCAGATAAATGACAGTATGTCTCTAATATTACAATTGAAGTTTCAACCTAATGCTGCCATTTTTACTTATGGTACTGGATGAGACACACTTATCCTAAAAAATAATTGGTTGTTTATCTTAATTCCAAATTTAACTGGACTTCCTATGCAATTAACTGGCAATTCTAACTTCTTCAAATTCATCTAGCAACACTTAATAATAATACAGAAACAAGCAATTTCACTCCTCGCTACACCAAAGTCCAAAATTCTAAAGAGAAAAACAACAAAATACAGATACTTAAAAACATAATAAATGTGATGACATCTAATGAAAAATGGTCATCTGCCAAAAATAAAAATAAAAATAAAAATAATGCAAACAGAAATTGTGAACTCAGGCTGGATGAAAATTATTTACTAAGACCAAAAAATTACAGAAATGTCAGAATTAGCAATTGGAGCTTTTTACTTTGAATAAGTCTTGCAATTTACAATAGATTAAATAAATTAAACTACACGATTATTAAAATAAAGCTAAAGAGCCCACAGTAATGCAGATGGAGAGGTACATAATACTATATCCCAATAGCTATGGCAAAAACTCGAGAATCTGAAAGTATTAATAAAAATAAAGAGAAAAAAGACAAAAAGTATCCAAAACCACACATACCCAAATATACAAGCAAATAGAACTCGAAAATTTCAATATAGAATTAAAAATATATTTGTTGAGATTAAAAGCATATTAAGCCTGGCAGAAAGAAGGGTCAGTGAACTGGAGGATACAGTGATATTAACTGTACAAATTGAAGCAGATAAAGAGAAAACGCAGCTACTGAAGTCTGAGTAATGTATGGGGCAATATCAGGCTGGATAACAAACATGTAATTGAAATTTCAGAAAAGATGAAAAAATATAGACTAGAATAATATATTAAAATATAGACTAGAAAAATATATTCAAAGCACAGTGGCCTAAAATGTTCTAAATTCAATGAAAACTACAAATGTATACATTCAAAAAGTAAGACAAATGAACAGAAAATATTGTATTTGATTTACTGTGAATCAGTGATAGGTCTATTATTGTACATAAAAACATATTTCAACAGGTAATATTTACTATGTTTACTTAAATACTTGGTACAGTGTTTTTGAAAAAGTTTAAAAAATCTAGATGTCCATATTTCTATAAGAAAAAAATTAAATAAAAATCAAGACTGCAGAAAATTTCTGCCTCCCAATGAAAGCACGTCATGATTCACGAGCCATTCTTCATTATTTGTCACTTTTGTGTTTATTTTAGAACCGTTAGTGATCAGTGAAACAAGAATGTCACTTCCAATTTGCAAAGTTAGTCTATAGCAATTACAAACCATCCATCAACCTGTAACGTCAAACATTTTATTGCGACTCAGGAATAACCACAAACACAAACTTGGGAAATCCTCAGGATTGAGAAAGATTTGAAAACAACGTAAGACATTTTCATGCAGAGTTTCTGTGAGTCGGGTATGGTACTTTATTTATCAAGATTGTTTTCTTGTTTTATTGCTGTGCCTATTTGATTTTGATTGAATTAGTGAGTATAGAAGGGCTAATGTGTTTTCCAGATTTTCTCCAAGGTTCTAAATTTAACTAAATTAAAAGAACCATTTTCACATTTTAAAAGTCTTCTTTTAATCAGATGTAATGATGAGAAAAAAGATGAAGTGGATGCTTAAATAATGAAAGTCAATGTGGCTGTGGATTTCACAGGGTCAGATGACATACAGATTAATATACAGAAAGTCAATTTAGGTTGACTAGAGCTCAAACTTACAACCAGATTATCTTCATGCAGAGAAAGAAGATTGTTGTTTATTTTATCTCTACCCTCAAATAAAAAAAACAAACTGAATTCAAAACATAACCAAATTCCTCTTTCTTAAAAATGGTTTTCCTAGGGCTGGGGTTGTGAGGTTGTCAGCCACAGCTGGGCTCCTGCTACCCTCTGGCTGATTGTGTCTCCGGGTTCAGTGAAAAAAAAGAAAGAAAGAAAGAAAATAATGATTATCCAAGATTTAATAGTACACTGTTCAACCCTTGGCTTCGTCTTTAGCACAGCCACACAGAGTAACCAGGGTAGGCAGCTCCCAGGATTCACCCGGCTCTGTGCACTTTGGACCAGGCCTCTCTGCTTAGCACATGTTGCTTTGTGCGCCCAATGAGGAAAGATAGACGCAGAAATGCTTAGCAAATAATAAAGTGTAGTATAAATAGATGTCAGCATATATGGTAATAAAAATACTTTAAAGTGTTGGAGCTTTATATTTTAAATAAACTCTGCAATTTACAATGGATTAAATAAATGAAACTACATGATTATTTACATAAGGCTAATGAGCCTTCAATAAATCACCTCAAGAGATATACAATTGTACATCATAAAGAATTAGATGACTAAATCTGGAGATGTTACATTACATGAACAAAAATATGCAACCAGTAAGAGGCTGTGGGTTTGCACAGTCCTCAGTGCCGGGACTTTGCCATCCCTCACATCAAGGGCTTCTTGGAGTGTCTGGGATGCCCAGGTGAAGTTGAAAATAATAAGAATAAGATGAACTTAAATTTCTCATTCTTCATTTATCCCATTTTCGAGGTGTTGGCTTGAAAATTAAAGCTGCTTCATGAAAGCATAGCCAAGTGTAGAGATGTCACTCGTGTTTATAAGATTTTCCAGCCTTCCTCACTCAGTCCAGAACACATTTGTCCTTGATCCAACTCCAGTTCTCAGCACCCACCATGACACCTGCACCACCCTCTTATGGCCAAGTTCAAGATGAAAAGACGAATATTCCAAGAGCTACAAGACCCGGAGAATAGTAGAAAAAAGAAACCAACAGCAAGTTCTCTTAAATTACAAATCACTACTTTTCAGTGATTATTTTGGCAAGAACACCAGACCTTTAAAATTGTGGTCCTCAAACTTCAGCGTGCAGGCAAATCGCTGGGAGTGCTGGCAACAGAGACGTGACCAGGCTCCTCCCTGCAGCAGCTTTAATTCAATAGCTCTGGGGTAAGATGAGGAAATTTGCATTTCTAACAATTTCTCAGTTGTTGCTGCTGCCGCTCAATGATTATTTTTCTAGAGCCAACATTTGAAGGTGATATTTATTTGTTAGTGATTTGTGTGTCTATAAGGCATCTTCTAAACAAACTTAGACGTACACTGGGTGAGAAATAAATACCTTATTGTTGGTTTTCGTTTCTTATTATGTGTTTTCTATATTCTCTTAGGAAATTTACTTCCAATACAGATAGAAATTATTAGGAGGAAATACTTGATCATACATTGTAACAAAAAGCTGCAGCCCTGTTCCTGCCTTTATGCGGATTTAAAATAAAATGTCTTTACATCTGGGCTTTCTTTTAAAGCATAAAAGTACACTGCACTAAGATAAACCCACATTATAACTGGCATAGCCTCAAAAAGTTTATCAAATTGTCATGATTACTAATGACTATGATCATACATTTATATCTCATCACACTAAAATAATAGGATTAGAAAATAATAATTATGGGTGGCACCTGTGGCTCAGAAGAGTAGGGCACCGGCCCCATATGCCGGAGGTGGGGGGTTCAAAGCCAGCACTGGCCAAAAACTGCAAAAAAAGAAAAAAAAGAAAGATAATAATAATTATTATATTGAGGAATAGAAGATGCCAAATACACCAAAGTTGTTTTAACAGTTCAAATAAACTTAAGCGTAGCTACAGAACTAGACCTACACAGAAAATGAAAGGAAATTAGGAACTAATCAGAAAGCTTTACTTAAAAACAAAGTATGCCTGAAATTCAAAGACAATAGGTCTTATTTATTGGGAGACTTCAACTGTCTGATTCTTTTTTTGTTTGAATCCAGGCAACTATTTGCCTTCACTGATAAAAAGGGCTACAGGTAGTAATTCCCAGGGATCTACTCCAAGTAGCAAGAAGCCCCACCACGTCGGGTGCTGGGATTAACCCATGAAGCTGGTGCCAATTTAAGCAACAGCACACAGCAAAGGGGGCCTGCAAGGCCCCTGTCTCTCTGACTCTCCTCTGCTATGAGTTCAGAGTTGAAAGTTGGAATTGCCAGTGTTTTAGAATCTGTAGAAGATGTTCAAACTCATTAAGATTCTTGTAACAAATC
>CAUYRH010035859.1:0-15367 GCA_963574655.1 Perodicticus potto
GCCGGGGGTGGAGGAGGAAGCAGGTTGCCTATCACCTTTGGTATGCGACTGCAAATTGACCCGTTGGTATGCAGCCATAAATTAACCTTTGATGTGCAGCTGCAAATTGAAGGCTGTGGGACAAGGTAGAATTAGTGAAAGCCTGTGGAACAAAATGAGTTAGTTTTAACAAAATGGAGTCAGCTTGGTTCTTTCACTTTATATTCTGCATTTAGTAAGTTTCACCTGTGGCTCAAGCAGCTAAGGCATCAGCCACATACCCCTGAGCTGGCAGGTTCGAATCCAGCCTGGGACTCCCAAACAACTGATGGCTGCAACAAAAAATAGCCGGGCGTTGTGGCGGGCGCCTGTAGTCCCAGCTACTTGGGAGGTGGAGGCAGGAGAATTGCTTGAGCTCAGGACTTGGAGGTTACTGTGAGCTGTGATGCCATGTCACTCTACCTGGGGTGACCACTTGAGGCTCTGCCTCAAGTCTTTTTTATTTAATAGAATGATAGATTGTACTATACATTTTAAATTTAAAAAATTATAGTAAAATACATATAACATAAAATATACCTTCTTAATTTATTTTTATTTTTATTTTTGGAGATAGACTCTCACTCTTGCTCAGGCTGATCTCCAACTTGTGAGCTCCAGCAATTCACCCACCTCAGCCTCCCAGAGTGCTAGAATTAGAGGCATGAGCCAGCCTTTCTTCACCATGTTTAAGTATCTAGTTCAGCGTTAAGGACCTGCTTGTGCAATGCATCCCTGGACTCTGTTCATCTGGCAAACCTGAAGCTCTGCACCCATCATACAAACATCCCAATTCCTCTCCTTCCCCAGCTCCTGGCAACACCATTCAGCTTCCTGCCTCTGTGAATTTGACTGTTCTAGATGCCTCATTTAAATGACATCTTAAGGTGCTTTTCTTTTTGTGACTGGCCTTTTTCACTTAGGGGAATGTCCTCAAGGTTTGCCCATGCTGCAGCACCTGTCTGAATTTCCTGCCTTCTTCAAGCTGAGTAATTTCTAGCATATCCATATCCCACGTTTTGTTGAGCACTTGGGTGGCTTCCACCTTTTGGCTTTTGTGAATATTGTTGTTATGGACTCTAGTGTATAAACATCTCTCTTAGAAATGCTGTTTTAAGTTCTTTTAGCTAAGTACCCATTAGGTGCCATCCAAACTCAAAAAGATAATTTTTGAAATTCGCTTAAAGAGGTTTAAGTAGGATGAAACAAAAGCAACTCTGTGGGGCTTTGCAACTGATAGTAAGGGATGAGCTGATAGTAAGCTAGGTTGTATCTACTCTAGAACCCAAGAGTAATAAATGAATATTTCCCAGTGGACTGTGAGTGGCATTTATTCATTGAATGGCTCAGACCTCAGAAGCAGTGGGAGAGAGGCTAATGCAAAAAATTGTTGAGTGTGGCTAGCAGAGCAAATATACTTCAGGTTTTAAGTGTCTTAAGTCTTAAGGTTCATTTTATGGCACTTAACTGTAGTTTAGGAATTTCAGAATAATATGTTTGTGGTAGAAAATACGGGAAGTACAGAAATGTGTGCATATGCGTGTATGTGTGCAGCCAGTTGCTAGGTGGAAAGTACGTATATCCATCCTTCCTAAGAGAAGCCCTCGGGTGGTCCGGGTGGCATCTTCCACAACCCTCATGGGTTGCTGTGTGTGTGCAGAGAGCCACCCTCATGGGGGAGCTGGGCTGAAGGACAAATGACACTCTTTTGTCTCTCTGGCACAGGACTCAGGATAAATATGGCTCCTGTCCCCTGAGTTCACACCTGATCGTAATCTTGAATCTTAGCCCTCTGATGACAAAAACAGGTGGAAAAAGAGAACCCCAAGGAAAAGTAAACCAAGGGCAAAGAGTACTGTGCACCAGGCCCACAGCAAAGCTGCCCTGAGCTCTTCCTTCCCTCCCTGAGGCCGGCCACTGGGGAGACCTTTCCACGTGCAGACCAGGCTTTGAACATCTCTGCTCACAGTTTAGGCTGCAGCACCCGGCACCAGCCCCAAGGGGCACCTGCAGGTGCCTCTGAGCTCTCCCTTTGCTCACATGTGCCATTGCATGGGTCATGGTGGAGGTCCTCTGGCCTCTCCCAGTGAGGTCCACCTTATGTGGCTCAGATTTTGAGGCCACTCTTTCAAGTGAAGTGTTGTAAGCGTGGAAAAACAAACACCACATGTACTCACTACTAAATTGGAACTAATCAATCAACACGCGTTTGGTAGTAAAACGCAACAAAAAGCAAGCAGGTGGAATGGGGAAGGGGGTTAAATTCACACCTATTGGGTGCAACGCCTGCTGTCTGGGTGAGGGGCACATTTATAATTTTGACTCTAACTGTACTAAAGCAATTCTTGTAATCCAAACATATGTACCCCTGCAATATTCTGAAATTAAAAAATAAAAAAAGGATGCATTTAATATTCATCAGTATGCTGCAATTTTATAATTTGGGTTCTTTCTTCAATTCCTTCCCCCTCACCCCAAACAGATGTGTTTCTGAGATGATTTTGTTATGTCGGGGAAGACTGGTGGAAAAGCAAAAACTGGAAGAAAATCATGCCTTTCCTTTCTTCATTTGTTATTGATTATATCCTTATCTCATCTGATGGCAAATTCAATCAAGAAGGAGCTGATCCATCCACACTCCCTTCTTACAGAGGGCCACAGAATTCTCACCTGAGTTAAACTGAAAAAGCCAATCAATAGCTACTTAAAAAGCAAATTAAAGGCACCTTGCTCATTTGGAAATTAAGGTCCCCTTAGGACTGGCTGGGAAACCAGCTTCCCGTGCGTTTAGCTCCCGCCTCCCTCTCTCTCCAGGGCTTCCTGCTTGATAATCCTCAGCCTCCACATGCCGCCCATTTCTCTGGACTTTCTGCTGTGATGCAGGATTCAGAATCAGCCCTCATGTTTGCTGATATGCCCAGTAAGTCAAAAAGAATGAAAGTAACAAAGAAATTCGAATCCCCTGTGAATCTACAGTTGGCAGAGTGGACCTCTCTCCCGTGGGTGCTTCTCATTAACGTGGAGCAAGATGTGTATTGACAGATAACTGCCAAGGGAGTTTTAAAAAGCTCTTTGTGCCCTCCATGGCCCCAAATAATCAAGAAACCTTTCCACTACCATATCTTATTTTCCATCAGAATTTCTTTCGGTGGTTTTTAACTGATGAGGCCATAAGTTTTGAGATAAACTCACTAAAATGAATGAGGCATCTCCTCTTAACTTGTGTAAAGACTGCAGGACGGGGTCCCAGGGATAGAAGAGAAAGGGACCCACGCTCGGCCTTTCAAATCTCCGAGCTGTTGAGTCAGTAAGACCCTGAGGGGCATCTTAGAAGTGCCTGGAGTTTTTTCCGTTGTTTGTCTCAAGCACGGAGTGTGCCTTCCTGAGTGGTTCAAATACCTTCCACCCCTCTCAGGAGCCTCCTACTGCACCATTTGCAATAGAATGAAATTAGAAATAAGTCAGGCCCGTCTTGTGTGTGTTCATTTATAGATGAATAAAACCCAGCCCAATTCTCCCAATGACCTACCAAGTATCTACTGTCATCTTCCTTTTATAGATGTAAAAGCCAACGGTCAGAGAAGTGGCATAATTTGTCTGACATGTCACAGTAAGTGTCAGAGCCGTGAGTAGCCCGAGGGGTCTCTACTAGCCAAGAACCAACGTTCTTCCCATCTCTGTCTGGCTCTTCCTTTGGTGGTGAAAACTATGATTATCTATCAACCCCTTTGCCCGCCATTTTCTCTCAAACAATGCCCGGCTGCTAACAGTTGCCCAACAGCTGTGAATTCCCTTCCTCCCCTTTCCGTCTTCTCCGATCTGGCTAATTTTCTTGTCTGCTACCATTCGCAGACTATCATAGTTCCCCAAACAGTGCAAACCAGTTCTGTGTTTGAGTGGAATATAGAATCTGTCACAATGTTGGCCTTCTGAAATTGTGTTTTTATACTCTCTGCTTTTCAAATTGGGGCCAATCAACTTGTCATTCACGGAAATGTTTTCAGCAGAGATTATGCTGACACGTGGGACTGCATATGTCACATTTATAGGGAAAGTTTTAAAATCTGATCATTCCGCTGGCACTGATTCATTGTTAACCAAAGACAAGGTTATTAGGATGGCTCTTTTGGATCAACTCAGCTACTTCTGATGTCCCCCAGGCTTTTAAGAATTTCTCCTACAAGGATATAAAAAAGAAAATTGACTCTTCTTAAAAAAAAATAGGAAAATGATTAAATACTATACTATGTACTATAGATATTGGAGAAATGCTCCCACATTCCATCAGTTACAATGTCAGTTGACCGAGTTCTCTCTCACACTGTGTCTCAAGGTCTGTAATAGGATCTCGGCCACATTGAGGAGGCCAGGGAGCTCTTTGGCTAAGGGTCCTACTAAGTGAAAGGCAGGGTGACTGGGTTATTTTTCTTGGAAATAAGACCAGTGCAGATTTGAGCACAGCAGGGGAATGTAGCCTTACCACCATGGTTCTCGTTCTGGAAAAATCCAAGCTATGGCCGTGGGGAACGCAGCAAGCTGAGATGAACACTGTAGCAGGAATTTGTATCTCAGCCCAAGAATGTCTGCTATGCATCTGACAGCTTCTTGGGCATCTCCTCTTAATTTGTCTAAAAGACTTCTTCCTTCTCCTCCCCAATCCTGTATACTCACGTTAGCCCCTCAAGCTTGGCAATGCCATGCTGCTAGTTGCTGTGGCCAAAAACTTTAGGGCTGTCCCTAGTGCCTCTCTCCTCACACTGCATGTCCAAGCCACCCGCACGTGCCATTGCCTCTGTCTCCTCAATACACAATGCGTCCAATCCAATCACTTCTTACCACCTTCATTGCCAATACTTTGGCCAAGCTGCCATCATCTCAAGCCTGGATTCCTGCAGCAGCCCCCACTGGATATCCTGTTCCTTGGTTGTCCTGGACAAGCTACCATCAATATAAGCAGCTTGATTATAACCAAGGGTGGATCAGCCACCTCTCTGTCCAGACCCTCCCTGGCCCCATTAGATAAGCAGCCATGGTCCTTGCAGGGGTCTGCAAGGCTTGCAGTCTTACCCCTGTTCCCTCTCAGGCCTCCTCCATTACTATTCTATCCCTCTCTCTTTCTACTCCAGCCGCAATGGTGTCTTTGCTCTTGTCAGCCACCAAACAGCTCAACCATGGCCCGAGTCTGGCTTCATTACCCATGTTCCATCTAGAGTCCTTCGAATATGTTTCAAAAATCATCTCAACACCTTCTGGAGAAAGTACAAACCACCCATCTAATCAATCAATGAGACAAGTCAGTTCTACTTCCAAAATATGTGTCTAGCAGGTTTTTTTTCACCAGTGACACTGTGGCAATGTTTATACCACCCCTCAGTTGCTCGCGTCTGAACCAGCGCCTTATGGCTGTGCTCGGGAGCCCTTCCAAGACGTGTTCACAAGGCAGTTCTCTCATTCCTTACTCACACACCTATCTCGACCCATTCCCAATTGTAACCTGTATCTTCCTCTCCCAGAGTGTAAACTCCATGAAAGCAGACATAACTATCCTTTTTGCAAATCTGCGGTATTCCCAAGAACTTAGAACGGTGCCAAGCAGCAGCCGGCCCACATCGCGTGTTAGCTTAAGGAAAAACAGAAGCTGAAAAACCTATTTCTAGACCTGGGTTCGACACTGTGGGACTTTGGGTAAGACATCTCAACCTTCTGATGTCTGGAGAGATGAGCATCTATGACTCCTGCTTCCTGGCTTCACCATGACTCTCAGGTTGTCGTGAAAACATTCCAAAAAGTAGACCTCGCCGTGCAAATGCAGAGTGGTTGAGGGGCACACGTGGCAGAGCCGTGGATGGCACAGCGGGGTGGTGCCCGGCCTGGGCTGCAGCCACATGCTCAGTATTGCCCTTCTGGAAAATTATCATGCTATTGCAAAGTCTTGTCCAATTCTACCTTAGCACAAATGTGTAGCTATAGTTTGATGAAACCAGGAAAAAAAGATGGACCGTGAAAAGATGAGGGAGCTGAGCAGTAAATGCTCCTAGTCAAAAGCATTGCTATGGAAACCCCCACTTTGCTTTATGGGGACAGCATTCCGGCAGCGACCGAGCAGGGCGCTCCAGCTAGCCACTGAATTATTCAAACTCACGCCACGTAGTGCCGGAGTCTTTGTGCTCCAACTTTGTGTTGATGATATGACTGTGCTCTGAAGTTCAAAAATACTGTTACCTTGGGGTCTTAACACTTTTGAATAAATTCTTTATTAAAAATACTTGCGGCAGAATCACTTGTCATGTTCTCAAACTACGACTCGCAATTGGAGCGGTTGCACTGCTCTGCATTAAATTGCGAGGATCCTGTTTTAAAGTGTTCTTCGTTCTTTTTAAAGGAGTTTCCTTCCTTTGGGCATTGTGATTTATGCCTTTATTCATCCTAATTAAGATTTGAAAGCAGCTTAAAAATAAAAATTTTGAATTTTACTTGTAAAAGTAGTAGACACACAGCTATAAATGCTAACAAGCCTCTTGCCAGAAGGGAAATGATTCGTCCTCACTCATTCCTCCCTTCCTTCATTCATCCCGCTGTCCATGAGGCTCCTCCTGTGTGCCAAACCCCGTGGTCAGGAATGACGAGCAGTAACTCACAAATGCCTCTAGCCCTTCCTTTATTCATGGAGCATACAAGCCAGTGGGAGAGAAAATCAAACAAATAGCTAGAGACAGTCTGATTAAAATTGGGCTGATAGCTGGGCATTGTGGCGTACGCCTGTAGTCCCAGCTACTTGGGAGGCTGAGGCAAGAAAATTGCTTAAGCCCAAGAGTTGCAGGTTGCTGTGAGCTGTGATGCCACGGCACTCTACCCAGGGTGATAAAGTGAGACTCTGTCTCATGAAGAAGAAAAAAAACTCAGGCTGAGTGTTACTAAGGAAAAGCAAGAGGTTGAGGAGGAGTGGGGACTGCAGAGTTTTCCACTTTCCGAAAGGTGCTAGCCCGGGAAGGATGAGGATGAGCCTCCCAGACGACTGAAGAACGTGTGTGACAATCCTAGGATGAGGAGGTGAGGAGAGAAGGCCTAGAAAGAGAGGAGTGATGAGCTGGTGAGGGCCAGGTGATGCGGGGCTCTGTAAGCGATGGGGAGAACTTAGGGAATATCTGAAGAGTAAAAGGAGAGCATTGAGAGGTTGGAGGTAAGAGAGTGACGTGATTGGATTGTGTTAAAAGGTCTCAGTGGGTGGTGAGGGGAGGCTGAGCTGGAGGTGGGGTGTGGATGGGGACAGCACTCAGAGGGCTTCTGCCTTGTCCAGACATAAGTAACTTGGTTATGGTGGTGGCAGTGGTGGTGGCACCGTTGGTAGTGAAGATGGTGAAATGACAGCCCACTGGACACATATTTTGGAAGCAGGACTGATAGGTCTTGGTGATGGATGGGATATGAGGTTTATGATCCAGAAGGTGTTGAAATATTTTTGGGACAGGCTCAAAACATGCTAGGTGAGGACCCCTGAGGGAACATTAGGAAGGATCCAGACTCAGACTGTGGGGATGATGGTGATGAATTTAGCGGGTGGGACAAAGGCCACAGAGAGCTGATTCCATCAACTGCCAGCTCGCCATAACCCCAACCCCAACCTGCCTGGCAGTCGCCACCCTTGGATTCTCCTTCTGCAGAGGTTTCTGGGGAGTGTCCCGTGTGTGCGCCCGGCATTCTCCTGTTTCCTGAAAGTCCATACGGTACTGCCAGGATCTCCAGCATCCTGGAATGCTTATCTTTTAAGAATAATTCAAACTTTTTAAAAAATTAAAGTAATACATGCACATAGTTAAAGCAAAATAAAAATGGTTTGAAAAGGCTTAAAATAAGAAGCCATGGTCCCAGCCATGTCTCTCCCCCCCTCCCCCCCCCGCCGAGTTCTAGTCACCAGAGGCAACCACCTTGGGCTTCTTTCAACTGTTGCTATGGTTACCTTTGTATCTATGATGACACGACCCTATTATTATTTCTTGATTCATCAATTATTTTTATCAGATGAAATTCACACAACATAAAATTAAGCCTTTTCAAGGGTACAATTCAGTGGCATTTAGTGCATTCACCAGGCTGTGCCCACCTCGCTCTAGTGTCAAGACTTTGCCATAATTCCAGATGGACACTCACAGCCTCTAAGGGCTCCCCACTAACCTACCTTCCGTCTTTCTGCATTTGTCTAGTTTGGATATTTCCTATAAAAAGAATCATATAAAATGGACCTTTTCTGCCTGGTTTCTTTCATTTAGCGTAATGTTTTCCAGATTCACCCAACTTTCAGTACTTCATTTCTTTGGATGGCTGAATAATATTCCATCATCTGTAGAGAGCACAATTCATTTATCCATTGTGTGTTGATGAACATTGGGGGGTTTCCACCTTTTGGCTCTTTTGAAACAATGCTTCCATAAACATTCATGTTTAAGTTTCTGTGTAGACATAGTTTTTATTTGCACACACACACAATTAAGAGAGGAACTATTGGATTATAAAATTCTATGTTTACCTTTTTGAGAAACTGCCAAACTGTTTTCCACAGTGGTTGCACCGTTTTACATTCCCATCAGCAATGCATGATGTCTATTTCTTTACCTCCTGATCAATACTTGTTATTTTCTGTTTTTTTGTTTTGTTTTGTTTTGCTTTATATTGTTTTCTGATCTAGCCATCCTAAGTGTGAGTGATGTGGAATCTCATTGGGGTTTTGGTTTGAATTTCCCTGATGACCCCTGAAGTTGCATATCTTTTTATGCTCTTGCTGGCCATTTGTATATCCTTTTGGAAATGTTTATTCACATTCATTGCCCATTTTTTAATTGGAATTTTTTGCTTTTGGTTGTTAGGTTATAAGTGTTCCTTCTGTATTCTAGGCACTACTCAAATATATGATTTGCAGATATTTCATCTCATTTTGTAAGTTGTCTATTATATTCTTGACAATGTCAGTTTAATCTATTTTAATCTAGATGAAATCAAATTTATCTATTTTTTAAATTTTGTTGTTTTTGCTGTCAAATCTAAGAATTCATCACCAAATCACTAAGACTTGCTTCTACATTTTCTTCTGATAGTTTTATAGTTTTAGCTCTTATATTTAGGTTGTTGATCTATTTGGAGTTAATTTTTCTATATATTATGAGGGAGGGGGCCAAATTTATTCTTTTGCATGTAGTTATCCAATTGTTATAGGGCTATTTGCTTAAGAGATTATTGTTGACCATTGAATGGTCTTGGAAACCTTGTCAAAATCAATTAAATATAAATATTGGGTTTAATTCTGGAATGTCAATTCTATTGCTTTGATCTATATCTCTATCCTTATGCCAATACCACATTATTTTAATTACTGTAACTTTGTAGTAAGTTTTGAAACTTTGTTTTTCTTTTTTGGAGATGATTTTGGCTATCTGGAGTATCTTGCAATTCCATATGAATTTGAGGATTGCCTTTTCCGAGTTCACAATAAAAGCTATCGAAATTTTATATGACATTGAAAGAAATCTGTAGATCCTTTTGGCAGAATTGTCATTGTAGTCTTCCAGTCCATGAACATGCTGTCTTCTCAAAAAAATTATCATTAATTTCTTTCAACAATATTTTGTAGGTTTCAATGGACATGTCTTTCACTTCCTTGGTTAAATTTGTGTGTAGGTATTTTAGTCTTTGGAGGTTATAGTAAATAGAATTATTTGCTCAATTTCTTTTTCAGATTGTTCATTGCCGGTGTACAGAAATAAAACTTTGATTTTATTGATTTTGATTTGAACAGCAGTTTTAATTCTGCACAGCAGTTTTGGATTATTGATCTAATCTCTTCTGTTGTTATATGTCTAGTGAGATTTTCTATTTCTTCTTGGGTCAGTTTTGGGAATTTGTGTGTTTCTAAGAATTTTTCAATTTCCTCTAGATTACTTCATTTGTGGGCATATGATTGTTCTTAGTATTCTCTTATAATTCCGTAAGGTGGGAGGTGTGGTCCTCACCTTCATTTGTGATTTTAGTTACTTTCATCTTCTCACTTCTTAGTCAGTCTAGCTAAAAGTTTGTCAGTTTTGTTGATCTTTTCAAAGAATCAACTTTTGGCTTCCTTGATTCTTTCTATTGTTCTCCCACAATTCCATGTGACGGGCAGCCATACTCTTTCCTGGTGACTTAAAACAACAGTTATTTTTCTCTCTCACAGTTCTACTGGTCAGTTATGAAAATTCTTGAAGTTATGTTATAATTATTTTATTCTTTAATATATTTTCATGTGTTTCCTTTCAAATATTTCTCTCTATCTCTCTCTTTTTTTTTTGCAGTTTTTGACTGAGGCTGGGCTTGATCCTGCCACCTCCTTCATATGGGGCTGGCGCCCCACCCCTTTGAGCCATAGGTGCCACCCTATTTCTCTCCTCTTTTGCAATCATGTTTTGCAGGAATTCCATCTAAAACTTACTTTCAACAAATGTACTCCTGTGCGTTTATGTTGCCATTCAGTGACCTTGATTTTGAGTCAGATGTAGCAGAATAACTGGATGCAAGAACATCTGTGGCCACTATGTAGAACTGCCCTTTCTAGTCAATCTTCAAAATTCCTACTCATATATCACAGGGGAGCAAAGGCAAATCAACTGTGTCCATCCTGCTCACAAATGAAGTTGTTTGCAGCATCTTGCTGTGCAAAAAGGAAATCTGTAGCCCCTCATGTGATGGCCTATTTTCTTTGAAGGCTGGAGGGGTGACGATTGAAAGCTCAGACAGGACAAAAGTATCTCTGCACTTAAAAGTATCTCCAGGCAAAATTGAGAGGCAGTTCTTCCTTCTTGTTAGTAAGTTGGGGCTCACAGTGTTGCAAGCCTGTTTTTGCCCCCCCATTCTGAGACAGGGAATTTTTTTTTTTAATTACGAAATTCTCAATGATAGATAGAACTTTGTTAGCCCTCTCAGGACTGTTTACATTTCAGAAGGTATCATTCAGGGCCTTACGAGGGAGAAACAAGGTGATATCATTTTTGGTACCAACTGAGGAAGAAGATACAGAAGGCAGATACTTTTCTAGACTTTATCTTATTCAGGAGACAGAACCTCAGGTATTTCCAGTCTTTCTAGACTGTGTATCTATTTTACTACTCAAATTTCTCCCTTTTTATACTCTCATTCCTAAGTGTATGATGGGGGCCTTACATGATATTTTGTGTAGAAAAATAGTCCCTGTATTATTTTCCCTAAAGAGCATAGCTTGTGGCAGTAAACATCAGGCATGTGGCTGACAATTTTATCTCTAGGTTGTATTTTTTTTGTAAGGCATTTATCATCTGGGTCTAGTTCATTGATTGCCTTGCTTGCTTTTTTTCTAGCTTTGGTTTGTGGGTTTCTGACAATTTCTGTCTTGGAAATATTTATTTATAACTGAAAATGCTCCTGCTCCCCAAATGGATTCGAGTAGCACGCAATAAAAGATGCAATAATAATAACTCTTTAAAAATAAAAGTCAGAAATTAAAAGCTATGTGTACGTGTAGAAGTAATATTATAAACAGCAGGCTTTGAAGCCAAACACCCTTAGGAAAATTAGCTCTCTTAGTCCTTGTCTATTGCATATAAATAAAAAATAATAATTAAATCTACATCTTGGGGTTATTATACAGATTAAAGTATAATATTTAGTTTGATGATGGCATAATGGCAAAATTAAAAAAAAATAGGTATTATCACATGGTTAGGGAAGGGAAATAAGTAGACCAAAACTTCAGGCTTCTTTATTTTCTATGATTTTACTTTTTAGCACAGAGTTTCTTGGAATACCAGGCAAAAATATGGATGCATAAAATTAGGTAATACCTATTAATTTTCTGGAATGTGGCTTTTGTTGCCCATGCCTCTCCTGCCTGCCATAGGCAAATCCAGGAATTTATGATGCTCAATCAAAGATATAAAATTTCCAAATAACATTCTTGTTAAGGGCAAGTAGAATCCAGGGGAGAAAGAATGGCCAAAATTCAGTGAAATCTATTTGTACTGACATCTATTTTAAGAAATGAATATATTCGATTTCATTAAATGTTCTCAATAATCCTATGAATAGATATACTAAATTAAGTTTAAGAAATTTAATGAAGTCCACAGAGCTATTTGAACATTTATGTCTAGAATTAGAATCCAGGCCTGTCTGATAACAAAACCCATATCCATCTACTTTGCTTATCCTAGAGGATAAAGTGAACAAGTGTTCAGAGAGACTAAGAAATCTCTAAGTAAATCCACACCTCCATTTAAAGGTGTGATTTTGGCTTTATTTACTTTGCCTTAAGACGTAAGGAACTTTTCTGGGCTATTTTCTCATTGACCCCGGTTTGGTGTTTTTCATCTTCTCTGAGGTTTTCGTCTTGGACGTTTCCTCCAGGATTCAAAGCAAGCGGGCATGTTGTAATATCCAGAGTTCAAATGATTTCAGTGGAAAACCAGAAAGCAGATTGTTAATTTTTTCTCTTTGTGCCCTTGCCCCCGCCCCCACTGTGTATATGTGTGTGAGTACGTGTGTGTGTGAGTGCGTGTGTGAGAGAGACAAGCAGCTTGACCCCTCTCTTAATTGTGGCTTTTTTGGTTGTTGTTGCTTTGTTTCTTTTCTCTCTGGGAGCAAACATATTTCTAGTCTTTTTGCCTTCCAAGAGCTCAAATACACTGTCAACATACCTTCTCCTTCCACCCACCACCGTCACCCACCTCCTGGCAGTGTCCCCCTCACAGTGACAACAGTGGAGTCAGAACCATCTGCTAGATCTCTTACATCTGCCCACACATTCGATAGCATAGTATCATCTCCACTATCTGACAAGAAAGAGATGTTCCCATAGTCTCGTGAAAAATGTTCTTTCGAACGGCACTTCTGCTGAAGCTCCAGAAAGTGTGTGTTGATCCATAAAAATGCTGGAAATGCTATGTAGACCTAGAACCGTCTGGGGCCCCCTTCAAGTTTGGAAAGATGTTCAACCCTCCCTTTGTACTATTCCAGGGCTTATTCTAAGTATTCACTTATTTGAAGGACTGTAGCAAAAAGGACAAAGATTTACCAAGCCCAGGGGTGATGGCCAAGCTACATACAGCCTGGGAGGAAATATTTGCAACACACATATCAAATAAACTACTTGTCTAGAATATACAAAACCCAAATAAACACCCCTTACGCTAAAAACTAGGACAACAGCTCAACCACAGACAAAATGGGGAAAAGATGCAAAGAGACACATTATAAAAAAGGATATAGGAATGACTAATAAACCCATAAAAACATACTCAACATTGTCAACCAGCAGGGTATCCAAATTAAAATCATGATGAAATGCCCCCTACAGACTCAGTAACTCAGTAACATGGCTTTCTTTTTTTCTTTCTTTCTTTTTTATTAAATCATAGCTGTGTACATTAATGCAATCATTGGGTACAATGTGCTGGTTTTATATACAATTTGAAATACTTTCATCAAACTTGTTAATATAGTAACATGGCTATTACTACCCAGTGTTAGATAAAAGAAAGGCCCAGAGTTGGCGAGGATGTACAGAAAGTCAAGTATTCCTACCTGTTTGTGGAAATGTAAAATGGAATAGCCAGGTTAGAAACAGTTCAGTAGTTTCTTAAAAATTTGAACATACACTAATATATAACTCAACCCCATTCTACTCTTTGGTATTTACTAAGAGAAATGGTAAAAGCCATGTTCACCCCAACATTTTTACATGAACATTCATAGTAGCTTTATTTGTAATAGATCCAAGCTGGGAACAACCTATATGTCCTTTGACAGGTAAATGGGTAAACATGTGGTACAGCTATACAAGGGGAACCACTGCACACTCACGGTCAATACATGCAACAGCACAGGTAAGTCTTAAAATTATCATGATGAGTACATACTATGTGGTCCCATTTAGGTGAAATTGTAGAAAATGACAATTCATGTATATTGGTATAAAGTAGACCATTGGTTGCCTGGAGATGGTAGAGGCAGAGAGAGGAGAATTTATGGCAAAGGACAAAGGAAAATTTGCAGGTTGGGTTGGTGGGTTATGGCACCCGCTATAGACACCGGGGCTGGCAGGTTCGAACTCAGCTCTGGCCAGCTAAACAACAATGACATCTGCAACAAAAAATAGCCAGGCATTGTGGTGGGCACATGCAGTCCCAGCTACTTGGGAGGCTGAGGCAAGAGAATCACTTAAGCCCAAGAGTTTGAGGTTGCTGTGAGCTGTGACACCATAGCACTCTACTAAGGGCAGCCTAATGAGACTCTCTCTTATGATCATGGTGTCTCCTCTGCCAGGTAAGTATGGTGAGACTCTGTCTCAAAAAAAAAAATGTTTTAATTGAGTTACCTTTTGGATATATATATATGTATATATATATATATATATACACACACGCGCGCACATATGTCAAAATGTATCACATTATACATTTTAAATATGTGCAATTCTTATTGTATAAATTATCTTCATAAATTAGTAAAAACATTATCAAAAGAAAATAGTAAAGGTAAAAAGCAGCTGTTGGAACAACCAGGAGTAAGGTATGAAGGGTCTGAAATTGGATAGTGATACTTAGGAATAAGGAAAGGGCTACATTTGAGAACCAATTTGAAAGGAATATTGGCAGGTCTTGTTGAATATCTAGATAGAGGTGTGAAGAACAAAGAAATAAACTAAGATCTTGAGCAATAGTGATTGAGAAGGTGTTGGAAACATTGACAAAAATAAAAAAGGTGGTAGAATTGGTAGGATTTGCTAACAGTAATGACAAAGGGATGAAGGATGGCTTACTACTCATGCACTCCTGGGCTTCTCCTTACAGTGTATCTTTAATGCCTTTCTCCTACTTTGTTGCTTCCTCTTGTACTATGGTTATCCTACGTATTGTTATTCCACACACACAATAAAACCTTTCTTGGTCTTTATGGAATTGTCTTCTTTTTCTCTTCTTCCTAATGCTTAACCCCAGAGCCACTTAAAGCCTCAATCTTAACTGTAGTTACTACTAACTTCCCTTCCCCCCCTTTCTCATTTGTTATAGTAAGAAACTTCTAAGACACTATTGTGTATTCACTGACGCTGTTAGCCTTTCCCCTGCTCTCTTTTTCTTTTTCTACAAGATTTAATACATAAGCATGTAATATATTTGTATAAAGAATTCTTTTTTTTTTTTAATTGAATCATAGCTGTGTACAATAATTCAATCATGGGGTACAGTGTGCGGGCTTCACATACAATCGGAGATATTTTCATCCACCTGATTGACATACCATTCATGAGATTTTCTCATTTACTATGTGAAAATATTTTTGATCCGAGTTTAGA
>CAUYRH010035861.1:0-27213 GCA_963574655.1 Perodicticus potto
AGTGGCAATCCACAAAACCAACTTGTCCTTTGGATGTGCTCTGGCAACTTTCATCAACTCGACTTCACTGTCAAAAGTCATCATCTGGACCCCATTATTGGCAGTGTACTTAATTTGAGACACTTGTTTACAAGGATTTGCATAGATAATCCTCTCTGGAGGCACCCAAGACTTTGCACCAATTATATTTCAGTCTTGCTAGCACAGTCAAATCCTGTCCCAATGGCATCAAGGGTCTTCACAATGGCTCTACTGTCATTACATTTGACTGCATAAAAGGGAGTGACACAAGGAAGAGCTTTTAGCCATCTTTGGTGTTTCTTCAGAACATCTCTGAGGTCTGCTATATAGAAGGCATCCTTATCATCAGAAGAGGAAACTTCATTGATTTTTTTTGGTCCAGAATGTCCTTGGCAGTAAAACCTTCATCAAACAAGTGGCAGTCAAACTCTTCATTACTAATGTTGTTCATGGTTTCTTGATGTTTCTCTGTAATGCAACAAATTGAAAAACAAAGAGATGGAATTTAAAGAAATACTTCTAGCTTCTTAGAAAGGCAATTCTCCAGTAATTCTGAATCCCACTGTATGTGTCCTCTGAGCAACAGTGGATATCATCTCAGAGCATCAGGGTGCCACAAGCCAGCCCCATGGAGAAGCTGGAAAGCCACTGTCCATGCAGAGCTGGAGCAGGAGCCGCAGGAGCACTCAGCCACCCCCGCTGCACCCGTCAGCTCCTGGCTTTCACCTGCCAGAGATGCCAGCCTGAGGTGGTGCTGGAGCAGCTGGCAGAGGGGTGGCCCGGGAGGCAACTTCAGGGACTGACAAAGCCCCACTGCTCGCCTCTCCTTACTTATAGTGCCAGCGTATCATCATGGAGATGCACCAGCTCCTGTCCATTAGATTCTTATAGCAACAAATTAAAATAAAGGTACCAAATGGGTATACTGAAGCTCAGAAAGTTTTCATGACTTTCTTAAAGTCAAACAGCACCAGGCTTCAGAAGCAGAATTGAACTTGGGTATTCTGATTTCAGGTTCAGGACTGGTGTTGAATTCTAGTGAATCTTGGAAAAATATTTGGACTTGTTATCATCATAACAAGTTCTTCGGACTTAATGTCGTCATAACAGAACAGAGTTAATAAATACCTGGGTCTGAATCCCAACTTTACAATTTTTCATGTGCATGATTTTCAGTTAAGTTAATTGATTCATTTCAGACTCAGTTAATTCATCTATAAAATGAGAAGAGTAACATTCTCATTCCAGACCTGACACACTCCAGTGTGTACTCCAAGACTTACTTCTTCATGATTTCTGTTAGAGGTTCTGCAAAGCCTCCCATCCAAACAAGCAAAGTTAGAACCTCACTGTTGGGCCTATTATACACTTGGTGAGTCTTTCTGAGTATGTTTTGATTCCATTTTTCTCTCTCTACAAAATCATGAACTGCTTGAAAATAGGGTCTAGTTTTTGCTTGCTGCCACTTCTCAAGGGCCCAGGATCATATCTGGCACAGAGGCGACTTTCACTGTGAGTTCACTGAACCTATGACAAGTTACCAGGAAGGACAGGCAGAGCTCCTTTGTCTCAACCTACATGTGCATGAGTGGTCCTTGCTGGATGGAATCTGTATGTCTGTTGCTCATGTGAATATGACAGCACCTTTCTGGGAAAAATTCATGGGTTCAATATATAAGAGGAGGGTATGAAAAATATTATCATGTTATTTTGACAGTCATGCTAAAAATGTTAAATCATGGCCACTTTCAAATTATTGAATTATAATACAAATCAGTTTAGTAGCAGAGGTTTAATCAACTTGTTGGAGTAGATGCCTGTAGGGCTACTTTGCTTATACTACACTTCTTCAGGTGGCCACCTACTAATTCCCTAGCACAGCCTTTTGGCAGCTACCTATTGTTAACTGCAGTGCAGTGGTGGTATTAAGGGAAACAATAATGTCTGTTAATGCTGTCAACACCTTGGCAATATCTGCCTTTCTTCAATTACTTTTGTTTACAAATTACTCCTAATTTTGTTCTTAAAAGCTAGTTAAGAACAAATGCTGCTAGGATTGATGGGAAGCTAACTGCATGATTAAGTAATTACATTTTTAAAGCTTGCCTTACACTAGGACTAATGATATGTCACCCAGTAGCAGAAAACCCCAGATAATGAATGAGAAATGTTTATATGTACTTAGTTGCTTTTAAATGTCCCTTCACGCTAGAGCTGGTGCTATGCATGGAGTACTAGGATGAAGAAAAGCAGTGACAGCTCGGCCTCTCTAGCCTTTGTGTGGAGGCACAAGCCCTCACCGAGGCCTCTTTTCTGCCCTGGCTGATGCTTTATTTTTTGTAGGGTTGGTTATTCAGTTGGTTCATTGATAAAAATGCTACATCATTTTGTTGACTAAAGAGCTGAATGAATTTAATGAGTAGGTGATTGTCCTTTCACTGCAGGGACCAGATTTAGAGTGGATCTTTTGAATATATAGAATAGAATTAGAGTCAGGCCTGAAGGGGCCCTGCCGTTCCTCCAACTATGGACTTGCATGGTGCATGTGCTGAGGGACCTGGGTGTTGGAAGTGTGAGGGGCAGGGCTTACATCTGACCACTGTAGGTCACTCTCAGGGCTGCACAGCCTCTGGATTAGACAGGCAGGCATCAGCTTGCTTCTTTAGAGCTGCAAGCATGGAGGTAGAATAAGTACTCATTCTACAGTGAGGGTAATGTTTTCTCAACTGCAAAATAGGTTCTTTAATTGCAAAGCAGTTTTCTTTTCCAGACAAGGATAGTAGGAACATAATTTTATACATGTATGTATATAAATCAATTATTTATATATATATATCTTCATATACATTTTAAAATATATTTCATATGCCATTTTACATTTGAATTATATATGCATAATTATTGATTATTTTATATCTAGGTTTATAGTATAACACATGCATATCAAAAGCACAGCACAATAAGAACTCAATAAGTTGCTATAACTATAGGTATATAATACCTACATATGTATACTATACCTCATAGACACAGATATGGTGCATATAAATACTCATCCTCAAAAAATATTATTATAGACTTTAACAATAATGCTAGAAAATGCTTGAGTTAATGGGTGGGCTTTAATGTAATAAGTTATCATCCATTGGCTTACACTGAATGAGGGAACAAAAACTGCTCTGGGTATAAATCTAGGCCCAAATGGGCCGGTTGCTTGTCTCTCCTAACATTTTTGTCAGATTCTCTTACTGTAAAGTGCTGATTATGAGCATCAGTCTTGCGGGGCTGGTGTGTAGAGTGAATGGTATTATATAGGAGTTTATCCAAATGTTCCACACAGAGGAGGTACTCAGTAAATATTAATTTTTCTTTCCTGAGAATTATAAGTTTTATTCAAAAGTTGACTAATAGTAACCCCTGAGAGAAGTAACAGACTGCAATTTTCTCTAGTTGTGAAATTCAAACTAGTTATCTCTCACTGCCAAGTATAAATGGCTGTAATAAACTGGGAGATTTCCGTTTAAATAAGTGGATGATTTTAGCTGACTCTGGAAATGTAAATGGACCCTAATTAACGAGTGCCTTAATCGGTCTTCCTGTTTCTTCTCTACAGACACATTATTTCCTGCCTACGGGTAAATACATTCTGTGTACACACATTGGGATATGAATACACATATGCATACATACTTTCAATGTACCAGCTTTAATGGAGAAGAACAAAGGATGTTTATTAATTAGACCTACAAAAATCTCTTTGAGTACTTTCATTTGCATCAAAATAAAGTCATTCTTTCTTAGTCTGGCATTCAAGGCTTTCTGAATCTGACTTCAGCTGGGTTTAATGAAATAGTGCATTTTTTTCTAAGCAACTAGCTCTCTCTCTTTTGAATTTCCAGAGGACTCACTCCCTTTATTATTCATCTGTGGCTATGTTTAAGTCTTTTGATACCTTCCTTCTCAGAGCAAGAAAAATAGCTACTGAATTTAGCTGATACAAATTTTTTCTTACTTGAAATGTTTTATTATAAAATATTATAGGCTTATAATAGAACACTATAGAAAGATTATCTATGATCTCATTACAGAAGGAGATATTGGTTCATTTCCTTCCCAGATTTTCGCATGTTTGACAAACAAAATAGATTAGTCTCAGATTATTTATATACATTATATCTGGGTCAATTGTTGAAAATTTAAGATTCCGTTAGGTATATATATAATTGTGAAATATATGTATTTCACAATTTTATGAAAAAGAATTTAGAAAACAGTTTTAACTGTACTTATGAAGGAGTATTATAGTTAATCTATCACATTATTTATTATCAATTATTTAAGTTGTTATACTTTTATTCTTTTAAGCAATAATGATGAGCTAAATTACCTATACATCCAAATCTTTGTCTTCATATCTGCTTATACCCTCAGGATAGATGCTCTTTAAGCTAAATCATTATCTTCAAAGAATATAAAATTTTAAGTGTCTTGACACATATAAGCAAATCATTTTCTGAAATAATTCTACCCATTTACATCCCCTCAAACAATATTAATTACCTCTCTCGCTGACACCTCAAAATAATAGCCTGAGGTTTTATTTATACAAAAACACTTTTGGCAACATAGCTCAGTATAAATTTTATATCTCTATTTACTATTAACATAGAATGTTTTCAAATCGACAACTTTTCCATTTCAGAAGAAAAATTTGAGATCAGCCTAAATTTTTTTTGACAAAACTTTTTTTTGACAAAAAAGTCAAAATTTTCCTAAAGTATTTAACATACCCAGGTACCGGTTTCTTTTGCTTGTTGCTTATTGCTATTGTTGAACATATTCATGATTTCACTGTGAAGATTACAACTCGGGGGAAGTTAATCTATTCACAGATATTTAAAATACAGCCTGTGGTTCTCCTTTTGCTTGAAAGGCAGGTTGTCCTTTCTGCTTGTGCCCTTCTAATTTGGAATGCACGTGCTCGGATGCTGGATGTGAGTATGTTCCACTTTTCACTCTTGGTCACTGCATAATAGATGCCATTATCTGTCAAAAGGGAACCAGAAAGAGTTCTGATGGTATTGAAAACAGAACTCCAGGAGTAAGCAGAAACATCTAAGAGTCTGAACCACTAGGATCAACCCCAGGCTAAGTTATTGACGGCATAGCCCAGTTCTTAGATATAAAAGAATTAAAGATGTGGGAGCAGTAAAGAAGTGAATGATTGCGAATTTCTTTAGTGGGTTTTTTTGAATCACTGTTTAGATGAATTGCTATATTTTATAGGTTTTTGACAAGACTAGGACTTCTGCATTCATTCTATCCATGAAATAGTTGACAGTAATTCTCCCGTGAAATTAACAATTTGTTTATCAATAGCTTTAGTTTTTAGGTCTCTTTAGACATTATATATTTTTCTATTATTACAGGTAGATGAAAACAAATCAGGGGCATACTTCTAATTGCTATAATTCACTATATGTGTTTTAAATAAAGACATATGTTTGGAGAATACATATAGCATCTCTATGATAATTATAATTTTCTCTTTTTTTGAAACAGTCTCACTTTGTAGCCCTGGGTAGAGTCCTGTGGCATCATAGCTCACAGCAACCTCAGTCTCTTGGGCTCAAGCAATCGTCTTGCCTCAGCCCCTGAGTAGCTGGGACTACATGCACCTACCACAACACTGAGGTAGTTTTTCTATTTTTAGTAGAGATGGGGGTCTACATCTTGCTCAGGCTAGGCTACAATTCCCAAGCCCAAGCAATTCACCTACCTCAGCCTCCTAGAGTGCTAGAATTACAGGTGTTAGCCACCCTGCCCAGCCTGACAATTATACTTTTCAATCCAAATTGTTAGTTCCCACAACCAAAAATGGCAAGACCATTTTTCCTAAAATAGTCTGTTTAACTATTTGTGGTTTTCTTTCCTTTTTAATTGAAAAGCAAAAAGTAGAAATTATGGTTTGTTGAGTTGATATTGAATGAATTAGTAAAAAATATATTTTTAGTTGTAATTTTTCTTTCAATTTCTAACACATTAACACCTAATTTTGCTTCATGCCCTTGTAGCAATTACTATTTGGTAAGTTACTTAAAGTGGCTAGTTACCTAAGGAGACAGTTATAATGATGAAATCTGAAGTTCTTTAACCTACTTTTACCCTAAACCACCTTTACCTAGATTTTCTCTCATAGCCTCTAAAGCTACATAGAAAGATGAATTAGTCTTATATTCACATTCTAATATGTTCATGGCTACTCAAAAGTAGTTACATATATTGTGTAATTCCGTGGGGCACCTCCAACAATGAAAACGTTATCTATTGTATTGCATCTATCATCTAGCAAATTACTATATACATGTGTGTATATATATGTATATATATACATAACCTGTTCTCAGCATCATTTTTAGTTTACATTACAGATAATGTTTGAAATGTAAATTACCCTAAGAACACATACATGGTGAGAAAGTTAGGATAAGAAAATGACAGTTCTTGGATCATTTGAGGGATCTAGGTTTTGTTGTAGAGATTCAGACTCAGGAGGAAGCAGGGAGTAAAAGAGAGGATCAACTCAGGCTGGTCTTGGTTGGCGCCTCTCCTCCACCCACCCCATACCTGAGTTAGAATGCAAACAATTGTGGAAATTACTTCCTCAGCTAAAACAAACATGAGAAGGTGCCTGCCTTTTCTACTAGTTGTGGAAATGCATCACTTTCACACAAAAAGGGCAGCACATTTGTACTATTGAACAAACAGTTTAGCTGCACATTTTCCTCTCAGACAATTTAAGGCTCCAAATTTAATGTGAGCTTAGGTCAAGGTAACAGTTGTTCGTATGGGATTCACAGCGAACATTAACCTTTAGCTCAGAGAAATGACATTGGCAAGAAAGGTGGCAAAACGTGTTCCCAGAACCAAGTGACTTGGTGGGTGAGCCAGGCTGATTCTTTTAACCTTGCTTAGCTTCAAGTGCCAACAAGGTTTAAAAATATAATAATGAGGTAATAAAGTAAGAAGGGGTTTGAGCTCCTTGGGCAATATAGATTCATTATGTTATTATAATTAGAAAATTATGCCCATTAAAATATAAAAAAATAAAATAAATAAAACATGAAAACCTCAGAAAAAGATAGACACGCCCATTTTTCCAGGGCTTTTATTTTTCATTTTCAATCCCCTAGTTCAGTGGTCCTCGACTATTGATGAAGATCAGGTTTGTGTGGAGGGGTAAGGACCACCAATGCATAGGTCCTGCTCCAGGCCAATTACATCAGAACCTCCTGGGGCCAGGCCCTGAATGTTCCAGGTTCCAGTGTGAAGCTGGGGTGAAGAACCACTGTTCTAATCGAACAGGAAGCCAGAGCTTTGTAGTTCAGATTTCATCCGGGTGGCAATGGTTGAGGAGGGAGTGGTTTTTCCTGAACAATTAGTACATGACTAACTCTGCTAGTTAATTCTGGCTTCCTTAGCACAAAGGACATTTTTAAACTGAAGTCAAGTGAAATTAGTGCCAGTCCGCTGTCATGTCTCTGTCCATTCCAAGTGACATATCTGCTCCTCAATCCCAAACATGTCACTGTTTTCATGTCATCACTCCATTCCATGTTGCAGAAATCACTCCTGTCACTTCCCATTCATCTGGAAGGGTCAGGCCTACACATAAACCGGAGGCCCTGACTGTACTTCTGACAAGGTCTGTCACATAGCGGCTGTCACCAGGCCCAGCACATGCAGCATCAGTCAGCTGCCACCTCAGCCCAAGTAAGTTGATTGTTAGGATTTCACCTTATCAACCACACTGTCCAACACTAGAACCAAAAATCAGTGCAAAGTAAATCACTTGGGGGAATGAGAACGACTTAGATTTTTTGCAAAGTCACCCAAGAGGTGATTTATAAGTCTTGGCTCTGCCAAATCCCCTCCAAGGCATAAAACATAAAAACACAAAGGCCGATAGGGAATCTTCAAGGCAGTTTTGCAGGATTGTTCGGAAAATCACTTGTCTGTTTATTCTCCCAGGTAGGCAGTAAAACTGGAATTTGGGAATGAATCCAAGGCTTGGAAGAAAAATTGTGACTAGAGGCGGGCATGCTGGCATCCTGTTCTCCATCTTTTCTCTCTCCACTCAGGGTGGAGGGGTGGAAGGTGTTGGAGAAGGTAGCCAGTGACTGTGCATTGCTTTTCTTCTTAATCATCTGTATTGTCACAATGTCCATGAGGGATTCTATAAAGTGGAAATTAGGAAGATTTTCCTAATTTCTATTTAACTGAACTGTTCAGGGATAATCTCTTTTTCATTTTTATTTTATTTCATTTTATTTTATTTTATTTTATTTTATTTTATTTTATTTTATTTTATTTTTTGAGACAGAGTGTCACTCTGTCCCCTCAGTAGAGTGCCACATCATCATAGTACACAGCCACCTCAAACTCTTGGGCTTGAGCAATCCTCTTGCCTCACCCTCCCAAGTAGCTGGGAATATAGATGCCCACTACAATGCCCTGTCAATTTTTCTATTTTTAGTAAAGACAGGTTCTTATTCTTGCTCAGACTGTTCTCAACTCCTGAGCTCAAGTGACCCTCCTGCCTCAACCTCCCAGAATGTTAGGATTACAGGCATGAGCCACCTCGCCTGGCCAGGATAATTTATTCTTGAATGAAATTACTTGGGGAAGATTTGGCTTCACCTTAAAAAAGATGTCTAATGCTATAAGATAGGATAACATCACCCTAAATCATCCATCCCAACCGCTTAGAGAAGGAGGGCTGCAGTGAGTTATTCAATTATCCCTACTTAATCATACAAACATAAGATTCCTTACAATATATCAAATGGGAAACTTTAACAATATCAATGAAGTGAGTGGTGATGACTCTCATTTTAACAAAAACCAGAGTGTCACATTGGGAGGGACAGTACCACTATAACAGCTTAGCTAGTAAAGAATAAAAATTTTTAATTGACTTCATAAATGCAATATAGTTAGAGTTTCTGATTCAATAGACATACCCTACGATGTTCACAAGAATATCCAGTACATAGTAATACATGTACTTATATACTTCTGAGAGAATGTCTTGAGTTTATGTGGATCATTCATCCATAACCTAATTATTGGCAAAATTATTAGAAAACAAGAGCTATAAGTGTAGTATATTAGTAAACCAAAATATAGTCAGAATGGGAAGTTGTAAATTTAACTGTATTTTGCCTTACTAATTTTCATGAGAAAAATTCTCTAAAATGCCATGAAAGTCAATGGAAGTATATGAGCTTACATATAACATAGTCTTTTTATGCATTTTCTTAAGAAAGAAAATACTCTGAATGTCATGATCTCTAAAAGAATGTATACACCATCAGAAAGAGGTTAACCCAAGAGAAGCCTGCCTGGATTCAAAGAGTAGGTGACAAGAAGTGCTTATGATCTGCTAAAGAAGTAGTTTTCAAAGAAGCAGTCAATGTGGTTGTTACTTAGCTTGATGATCACATACATTAAAATCCTTGTGTTTCTAGGGCCCACTTCTTTCTCAGTGAGGCAACCATTAGGAAAGGCATGGTAGAATCTGCTCATTCCAATGCACTACTCACAGAAACATTTACTTAAATTACTACTCTTTTTGTGATACATACACAAATTCTATGTTCTCCTTCTTTAAGGTATTCATAATACTAAAAAGTTGGAACCTTAGAGGTGGATTATTTAAAGCTTATGAATACCAATGCCTAACATTCTTAGTGGGTACATGAATGTTATACTAGAACAACAGGGTTTCTCAGCACAGAGAGAGAGAACTGGCACCTGCTGGCAGTCACAACTTTTTCACCCATCACACAATGTGCAGAGATACTTATACTAGTTTCTAACCAAAGGCCAATGAGGTCCATCAGTACTAATTGAGTCTATCCACTTCTGGAGTCTAGATATGTGTGTGTCAACCCATCTAGGAGAGAAGTTAGAGCTTGACTGAATCCAGAGTGAAGTTGGGTGATAGATAAATACAGAGAAAGATATTCACTCTTATGTAGCCTGTGTATGGGAGCAGGGAACAAACTCAGTGGCAGAACCAAAAAGTAGGGACATAGAAGAGATTCAGGATATGGCAAGAAATTACTTCTGACCCTCCTATATTTAGCCCTTTCACTAGGAAATATGCACTCTGCTCAGGAGTGGACTTGTGTATTGAAAAATACTGAAAAAAATGATTTCTAGGGTCCTCAGCATTTCTACTGTGGTCTCCCTTCTGAAAGAGCTAAGTGATATAAGAAAATATGTTTTCCTTTTGATCAAAAAGAGGTTGAGCTTTGAAGACAATGTTGAGGAACTCCCTATGGTGACAGCCTGCAGAGAGAGTAAGAGAAGGAGCAAAGAAGAGAAAGGAACACTACTGGCACACAGATTCTGGAGCTTCAGGATTCTAGTCTGAGCCTGTCTCATTGGGTGAGCAGAAAAGTGGGCATTCAAACCTGAGAAATCCAAAGCAAGATGGCTTTGATGAAGGCCTGCCATTGAACTCCAGTGGAGCTCTGACAAGTGAGATATCTCTTGCTTCCCACTCCTCTCCCCATTAGTAGGTTAGAGATTAAGGACAGGGTATTGAGGGAAACTGCTGAGATTTTACCACATAGTTAATGGAAATGTTGATCAGTACACCTGTGGACAAACCGTGAAAGTGACCTTCTCCTGGAATTTAGGGGGTGGGGTTTAGGGAACATTTAGTTTAAAATGTTGGCATAAGAATCTTCTACAACCCTGACAAAATCATTTGTTATGTGTGATTGCAGGCTTTTATTTCAGTGTCTCTAAAATACTCGTAAAATGTCTCGGAATCAATAACATCCAAGAGTTATGTCCCCAGATTACAACACGTAAACTACGAAGTGCTGGGAGCACGCCTTGTGGTCGCTGTGTCCTCAGTCACCGGCGTGGCGGCATGCACACAAACATGCTCAGTAAGTGTTTGCCAAAAGAATGAGTCATTGAACAGAATGAATGAAACACCAAGTTAGTCTATCAGCTTGTGTACCAACTTAAAATCTCTAGAGTTACGAATGAAAAAAATATATAATATTTAGCCCGTGTACAATATTTACCACATGCAGCACACATGAAGGAGTGCATTCAATTAACTTCTAAATGACACACTTGTGTATGAATGACTTTTTCAGTAGACACAAAGAATTGTCCTGAATGGTTTAGTAATGAGCTGTTCCTCATCACCAGCCAATTCTAATTCCTGTAAATACATATAGGCTGCATTTGTTCACCGAAACAGTCAGTGCCTCCTTAAAACTGTGCAAATGATACAAAACCAAAAATTCTTCAAGATTTTAAATCCAACACAAGATGTTTTAAAAACTGTTCCTACCCTTCAAATATATTGGTACAGAAATGAAAGCATTTGTTCTGTTTACTATTGCCAATAGTGAAAGTTGCTCACAACATAGGCTGTCAAGTAGGAGGAGGCTGTACATACACAACACATCAGTGGTAAAAGATGACATTGTTATAGGAGCCTGGATTGAGAGATGTAGCAGGTTTGTAGTTTGGGGTTCTACCATTTCTAGATGTTCATTTCACCTTATGTACCAGGTCATATAATCCATGGAGAAGTGTAGAAAGAAGTTTAAGGCTATATTGTCCAATATGATAGCCATTAACCACATGTGGCTACTGAATACTTGAAATGTGAACAATTCAAAGTACGATGTGCTGTAGGCATAAAACACACAATGGAATTTGAAGACTTAGTTTGAAAAAAAAAAGAATGCAAAATATTCATTACATGCTGAAATGGCATTGTAGTTTAAATAAAATATATTTAAATTATTAATATTATTAAAATATATTATAATTAAGTTCATGTTTCTTTTTAGTTTTCAAATAATTTTTAATTGACCAAAGAAAAATTTTGTGAATTTCTAGTTTGCAATGTAATGCTTTGATATATGTATACATTGTGAAATTATAGAATCAACTAATTAACATATCGCCTCACATACTTTTTAATGTAGATATCTGGTATTGAGACTGTGGAATAAAATAGGAGAGCTACCTTTAGTTCTCTGAGGCTATGTCTTTACAAAGGGCTATATTAGTTTGCAATCCCACTGACAGTGCATAAATGTACCCCTCTCTCTGCACCCATGCCAACATCTGCAGCTTTTGGACATTGTGATGTGGGCTACTCTCACTGTTGTTATGCTATATCTCAAAGCAGCTTTGATTTGCATTTCTCTGATGATTAGGGTGATAAGCCATTTTTTCATGTTTATGTTGGCCTCTGTCCTCTTGAGAAAAAGTTCTGTACATGTCTCTGGCTTGTTGATTAATGGGGTTGTTTTTCTCTTTTCTTAATGATTTGCATGAGTTATTTGTATATTCTGACCACTATCCTTTTGTCTAATCATAACATGTGAATATCTTCTCCGATTCTGAAGGTTGTCTATTTGCTTTGCTGACTGCACCCTTAGCTGAACAGACCTTTTCTAACTTGATCAGGTCCGATTTACCTATTTTTGTTGTTGCTGCAGTTGCCAATGGAGTCTTCTTCATGAATTCTTTCCCAAGGCGGATATCATTAAGAGTTTTTTCATACTTTCCTCTAGGGGGTTTATCACTTCATATTAACCTGAAATTAAAAATAAATCTAGCATCTTAGTAATTTTCAAGTATATGGTACATTATTATTTACTGTATGTTGGGAGGCTTAACACAGTCATGTACAAACTCTTTTACCCTTCTCCTCTCCTCCTAAGACAAAGACAAAGGATCTGGCCTGCCCCAATCCCCAGAAATTTCTACCAAAAGACCCTAACCTGACAGGAAACCTGTGAAATATGCCACCACCCATGATCACTCTCCCTAGTATCTAACTGCCCCCCACCCCAGGTGCAGACACCACCTTTGCACTGCCCAGGTGGGTCACCACCACCCCCTTCAATAAACCTGGCCTGAGCAGCTCCTCTGTGGCCTTGTCTCTGAGCGGAGTGGTTTATACCTTTCATACACTGCATGACTTGGATTTGGTGGTGGATTAGCTAGCTGTATCTCACTGCCACCTGTCATAGTCACCCCAGTTTTTTTCAACTTGATTCCAGTGTTGCCCAGACCCAACTCTGCTAACCTAGCTGTCTGTAGAAGGGTCCTAAAAGGTGTCTTACTAACTGATATTCAAATGTGAGTAAGATTTCTAAAGGCTTCAAGTAGAATCCCAACCCCACCCCAGTTATCCCAAAATCATTTATTGAAGAGAACTGTAATTTATCCATTGTGTGATCTCAGTAATTTTACCAAAGATCAGTTGATTATAAATGTATGCACTTATTGCTGTGCTCTCTATTATGTTCTACTGGCCTATCTGTTTTTTAATGTCAGTACTATGCTGTTTTGATTAGTACAGCTTTGTGGTAGATTTTTAGATCAAGTAATATGGTATCTCCAGCTTTGCTCTTTTTCCTTAAGATTGCTTTGGCTACCAGGGTCTTTTATAGTTCTTTGTGAATTTGGTGCTTATTTTCTTTGTGTGAAATAATCCCATTGGAATTTTGATAGAGAGTGTGCTGAACATGTAGATTGCTTTGGAGACTATGAACATTCTTACAGCATTCTTACCACTCATGGACACTAGATATCTTTTTATTTCTTTGTGTCTTTTATTTCTTTCATCTTTTGGTTACCATTTGCATGGAATTTTGCTTTTTGCATTTCTTCACTTTCAGTCTATATGGGTGCTTAAAGCTAAAGTGATTCTCTTATAGGCAACATATTATTTTATTTCATTTTTTATTCACTCAGCTACTCTGTGTCATATATTAGAGAATTTATTTAGACTTAAAGTAATTATTGTTTTTTATCAAATTCCTATTGTCTTTTTTTAAGTATTTACTGATTGTTTTGTAGTCATTGCTTTTTTTTTCTTCCTTTCAATTTTTCTGTCTTCCTTAATGATTTGTTGAATTTTTGTAGTGGTATTCTTTCAGTCCTTTCTTTTTATCTTGTGTATATCTACTGAAGGGTATGTGTGAGTGTGTGTGTGTATCATGGGGCTTAATACAATGTCTTGTAGTTATAATATTGTAATTTAAGCTGATAACAACCTAAATTCAACTGCAAATAATACATTTTTATTCCACCTCCCCTATACTTTATTCTATTTATGTTACATTTTGCATCTTTCTGCATTGTGTATCCATTAACAAATTGCTGCAGCTATACTTATTTTGTTGATAATATTTTTTCAATATTTATACTGAAGTTAAAAGTAATTTACATACCACCCTTACAGTATACAATATTCTAAATTTAACCATATATTTATCTTTATTAGTGAATTTTATACTTTCATAAGTTTTCATGTTATTTAACATCATTTTGTTCCAGTTTGCAACTCTCTTTAGCATTTTACATAAGACAAGAAGGTGGTTCTCATGCTGATGAACTGTCAGTTTTTATTTCTTTGGGAATGTCTTTATCTCTCCTTCATTACTGAGGGTCAGATTTTCTGGGTATTGTATTCTTGGTTGGCGATGGCTGTTTCCTTTCAGCATGTTGACTAGTTCATCTTATTTCCTTCAAGAAGTTTTTATTGAGAAGTCTAATGATAGCCTCACAGGAGTTTCCTTATATGTGAGAAATTTCTTATCTCTTGCTGCTTTGAAGATTGCCTTTTTGTCTTAGACTTTTGGCAAGTTGATTAGAATTTGTCTTGTTCTTCCTTGGATTGGTTTTCCTTTGAGTCCTTTGAGGTCCATGACTATAGATGTTCAAATCCCTTCCAAGATTTGTAATGTTTTCATTGATCATTTCCTTAAATAAGCTTTCAGCTCCTCTTTCTCTCTTTACTCTCCTTCTGAAACTTTTATAATTTGTACATTTGTATGTTTCATAGGTTCCTTATTTCTCTTCATTTCTCCCAATTTATTTTTCTGTTTGTTCCTTTAATTAACTAACTTTAAATGACCTGTCTGCAAGTTTGCTAATTATGTTTCCTTAACAATTTGGTCAACTGTCAAAGCTCTCTACTTAATTTTTCCATTCTATCATAGCATTCTGTTCTAGAATTTTGGTTTGGTTTCTTATATATACTTTTATTTCTTCATTAAACTTCTCATTTTGTTTATGTATTATTTTCCTAACTTTATTTGGTTGTTTTCCTGCATCTTATTGAGTTTCCTTAAGATTATTATTTTGAATTATTTTCAAGGCAATTCATAAATTTCTCTTTCTCTGGGGTTGATTACTGGAGCTTCAGTAGTTTTCCTTTATGGTAGTGAATTTGCCTGATTCTTTTTTATTTGTGTAGTCTTGCACTGCTCTTTGCTTTTGAAGGAACAAATACCTTTTCTAGTCTTTACAAACTAGCTTTGACAAATTCTATTAGGTACCCAGATGATGAGATTGTCTCTGAGATAATGGTTGAGTGGGGATTAACCCAGGTTCTATGGCTGCTTCTATGTTAACAGTGGAGCCTGCAATTGGTAGACCTGTTATTAGGAGCCCCTGTGGGCATGGATTCTGTCTGGTCCCTGACCTGAGTGGACTATTCTATTTTCAGGATCTTGGCCCATTGGGCTGACAATAAGATGAGAGTCTGTAGACAGTGAGCCAAATACCAGTGGGTCTATTACCAGGTGGACAGATATGACTTTCTTTAGGTCTCCTGGAAGACACCTTCTGGATCACTAGTTGGATCTTTAGAAAGGGAGTATTGCCTCAGTCTATGACTGAGAGGGGCTAGAACCAAGTCACAGGCTGATCCTGGGCTCACAAACAAAGCTTACATCATCATATATGTCTCTGGGATCACAATGGGCATGTCTCTGGGTGTGTTCCTAGGTTTTCAAGCCTGTTCTTAGTCAAAAGTAGAAGGAGGATAGAACTGCTGTGGAGGGTAATTTTCTAATCAACAATGAGACTTACTCCAGCGGGTCAGCCTACAGGGCCACTGGCAGGCATGCCTCTCTCTAGGTTCTAGGGCAGGCAGAATGCTCCCAGAGCATGGCTGAGAACAGCTGGGACCAAGATCCAATGCTGTTTCAGGATTTGTTATGAAACAAAGTTGGCAAGCCTGTGCCAAAGACTCAGATGTGTGTGTCTCTTGGCAAGTTCCTGGCTGGGCAGAACTGCTCCCAGATCATAGCCAAATGGGGCTGAGCCAAGATTTAAGGGCCCTTTAGGATTATTGGTGGGACCATTCCTGGTGAATCTGTGCTAGGACTCAGAAAGTTACGTGTCCCTTTGGGTCTCTATGTATAGAGTTGGGTTCATCTCAAACCACAACTAGGGGCCTGGAAGCAAGTTACAAGATAGTTTCAGTGTCACAGCTGGGACCAATGTCAATAGACTTGTCTCCAAAGGGACTCGTGTGTGTGACTCCTCCTGGGCCTCTAGGTAGATGGTTTTGGTAGCAGAATAAAGGCCAAAGAAGGGTTTAGAAAGCCCTCAGGGAAAGGATTGTTTCTGAGTCTAAAGTAGGACTATGACCCGTGAGTCTGCCTCCTAGGCATGGGTCTGTCCTTTCGACGTGACCCTCCTAGTTCTTGGGCTCCCTTGGAATTTCACTAACTCCTACCTAAATCCCAAGGCTCCCTCAAAGGCACTTTTGTCCATGGATATCTATGGGGGGATCTACCAAGGAACTTACTCTTCCGCCAGTTTATTGTCATTACTCCTTCTTTTTACATTTTTTAATGTGGCTTGAATGAAATTTAAATTATATATGAAATTTTAAATTATGATGCTGCTCACATTTGTGACTCACATGATACTTCCATTACATAGTGATGGATTGCAGAGGCCAAAAGATTAGGACATGTGCATTTTAGTTATTTGTATGTGTTTAATTGTTTAAGAAATACTTATTAAAATTGTATTTTGTACAAGGTATTGGCCAAAATCTAGATCAAACAGTAAGCAAAACACACTAGTGATAGAAGTAACATTAACCAAATAAACACATCATGTAAACATGTGAGTACAAACTGTTAAGTGCTGTAAACAAAAAGTATAGCCAGGCATCAGATCTGGTCTGAAGTTAAACTCTAGCAGTGGTGTCCAACCTCTGGCCTATGGGCTGCATAATGATTTTCTAAGAACTTCTTTTGCTAGTCTGTGGTGCCGGATATCATGAAAAGTAGGCATAGAGATTTTATTGGCTCATGAGCTTTCTTTAGTGTTTGTACATTTAATGTGTGGACCAAGACAATCTTATTCTTCTAATGTTCAGCAGATAATAAAAATGTTGGACACCCTGCATAAGAAATGAACATGAGTAAACCAGGTACATGGGAGTCAGAGTAAGTGGGAAATGAAGATAGATAAGAAAAACTCTGGGTGGAGGAAAAAATATATTCAAAGGCTTGAGTTGAAAGGGAACATGACAACTCCAAAGAATGAAAAGAAGGCCAGTGTGGCTGGAGTACAGGGAACATGAGCAGAGAAGCAGCTGAGGGCGATAGACCAGATTAGACTATTAAGAATGTGCTTGACCTTAGCTACTCACAGTGTTATGTGCAGGCCATCAGCATTGGTATCCCCAGGAAGCTTGTCATCAAGGTAGAATCTTAGGTCCTAGGTTCACCCACAATTTTAGAATCTGAATTTTTGAAAAGATCTCTAGATAATTGATATGCACATTAAAATTTGAGAAACACTGTTCTAAAACTGATTAAAGATTTCAGTCTTAATGCTTAGAGAGATGGAAAGTCATTGCAAGGTTTTTGTAGGTTGGAGAAATTATGATATTTATATACTTTTAAAAGGTTGTCCTGTTATCGTATAGAAGGACACACTGAGGTGGGTGGACAGAGTAGAGCTACTGAGATCAAGTAGGAAACAGGTATGGTGTGGCAAGAGACAAGAGTAACATGGACTAGGCCACAGTCTGTCTACATAGGAAAGAATGGATTGGAGAGGCATTTAGAAGACAGAATTGCCAGGCCTCCCTGTTGGGGAATTGAGATAATGGGTAAGCCTGATGCTCAGAGTACCAGACTTCTGGCTTTCAAATTTTTTTTGTCTTGTTTTATTTTATTTTTTTAATTTCAGATTAATATAAGGGTACAAACAAATGCATTTGTTAGGTAAAATCCAAATTGTAGTTGAGCCCTTCACCCAGTTGTGTCACATACCCCTACATTGTGCCCCTCAGGTAAGAACTTTTCCCAAACCTCTCTCCCTCATCCCTTGCCTGCCTCCTCCCTTATTTAAATTTGTGTTTTCTTTCATATGAATGTGTAGTTGTTCATCTCTAGTTTCATGTTAGTTTTGAGCACTGTGGACACTTAATTTTCCACTCTTATGATACTTTAAAGTATGTTCTCCAAAGCCATCCAGGTAAATACAAAGAATGTAAAGTCTCTGTCTTTATTTATGGATGAATATTATTCCAAAGTGTACATATACCACAGTTTATTTATCCCTTCATAAGTTGATGGGCACTTGGGTTGTTTCCACATCTTGGAGATTATGAATTAAGTTATGATAAACATGCTAATGCAAACATTCTTGTGATAAAATGACTTTTTTCCTTCTGGGTTGATTCCTGGTAATGAGTTGCAGAAACAAATGGAAGGTCTAGTTTTAGCACTTTGAAGATTCTCCATACTTCTTTCTAAAGTAAAATTTAAAAAAAAAGATGGAGACTTTACTTCTTTCATGTTTACATGGATGGAGCTGGAACATATTCTTCTTAGCAAAGTATCTCAAGAATAGAAGAAAAAGTATCCAATGTTCAGCCCTCAGCCCTACTATGAAACCGATTTATAGCCTTTCCTTTGAAAGGTATAACCCAACTATAGCCCAAGAAGAAGGCGAAAGATGAGAAGGAGGGAAGGGGAGGGGGAAGGATGGGTAGAGGGAGGGAAATTGGTCAGAACACAAATACGGTGCCTTTTACAAAGGTATATGTTAAATTTACTAAGTGTAGAGTATAAAGTCTTAACACAAAAAGTAAGAAAATGCGGTGAAGGCTATGCTAACCGGTTTGATGAAAATATTTCAAATGATATATAAAACCAGCACATTGTATCCCATAATTGCACAGCTATGATTTAATAAAAAAAAAAGTAAAATACTAAATTTGATAGTTGATATCTTTGACATTTCACCTTGATGCTTCTAGTCGTATTTTTATTGTGAAGGTACATCCTCATTCTTTCAAAGGCACATTTTCACTTGTGATTATCTTTCAAAATTTTTGTGAAGTCATGGATAAGTTAAAAATTCAAGTTATGTTTGATTATGAGTTCTATCACAGAACCAATGTAGTATAGACAGCTCGAAATGTCAACAAAGTGTGAAGTATGTGGCTAATGAATGCACAGCATGTCAATAGTTTGAAAAGTTCCATTTTGGTGATTTTAATCTTAAAAATGAGCCACATGGGTAACCTGAGACCAATGTGGATATTGATGAACTGAAAGTAAATCCATCTCAACTTATGCTTAAATCAGCAGCAAGGTTTGACATTACTATTCCAACAATTTTGTACCATTTGCAACAAAAGGGTAAAGTGAAAAAGCTGCATAGATGGGTTTCACACTAATAAAACTAGCATCAGACTAGTATCAGTATCTTTAAGGCAAGAAATTGTCTTGAAGCTTGCCCTTTTTTGTTGTCACAATATATAGGCAAACCATTTCTTTACTATATTGCCAAATGTGATGAAAAATGGATTCTTTTTGACAATTGCAAGCACTCAGACCAATAAGTAGATCAAGGTGAAGTACCAAAACAGCCCCAAACTGAATATTCATCAAAAATGCTAATGGTGTCTGTTTGGTGGTCCAGCACTGGTATTATCCACTAGTTTTATGAAACCTGGTCAGTTGATTACAGTGGATGTCTCCTGAAACCACTTGGACACAATGATGAGGATCCTTGTGATGAAGCAGCTGATATTGGTCGATAGAAACAGGCCATTCTTCTTGCAAGATAATATTCAAAGACATGTTGCACAAACAACATTGATCAAATTACAGAAGCTGAACTTGGAAACTCTCTTTCATCTGCCATATTCACCAGACCTTGGGTCAACTGACTTCTACTTCTTCCAGACTTTAGACCACTTGCAAGGAAAAATATTCAATTCTCAACAAGCTGTGGAAAAAGTGTCTCACAATTTCATTACCATTCACTCTCCAGGCTTCTTCCCTGTCAGCAAAATGGTGTCCATACTTTTAGTGCATTATTTTCATTAATTGTACTGCTTCTTGTTTGAGATATGATCAACTAAACTTTTGATTTGAAATCAGACATGTTGTATTTGATTAAATGATACATATGACCTTTTTTATTCCAGCATGTAAGTAAGCTCAGTCTCTATCTTACAATTCACTTTGGCAATCATAAAGACCAATTCAATTCAAAATATATGTTTCGATAAACCAACTCTAGAACATCATAGTTCTGGGAGCAAGAGGAAGAACTTAAGAGCTCTCCTGCCCTTCACAGACTTCAGTCTAGCTGGGACAGCAAGACATTAATGCCCAGGCAGAGAATTGACAGCTCCTTTCAGGCCAGAGAGAGGACCTTACACCACATGGTCAGTCGAAGACACATGGCTGGCTGGATTGGTTGGGGAAGGCTTTATGGAAAAACAGCGCCTTGAAGGGTACAGAGTCAAATCTGTAGACTCTCTTAGACCAAGAGGAGCAGAGAGAGTGACCAAGGTGAGAGTCAGGGATGGTGATACAGGGACCAGTATAAGTGGCCTTTATCACAGCGTTTCCACCCTCATGAAAACAAGTCTCATCTCCCATTTTGCTAAAGCCAGATAGACTGCTTCCTTTAAGCTAGACTAGCCTCCCAGTTATAGCAAGTTCTATCTTGGATAAAGATAAATGAAAATGCCTCTCTTGAGGGTAAGAGCAGATGGCCCAGAGAGACCAAAGTCAGAAGAGGAAGTTTTCACCTTGACTCTCCTTGGCCTGCTCGCACACACTCACCACAAGCCTACACGCCAGTGCAGGGGACACCAGCGAGTTCCAAGTTTTCTCAGATCTTAGAGCCTTTTCACTATCACCAGGTGCTTGGTCTCTAACCTGTATCTGACTCTGTCCACTAATACAAAAACAAGTAAACAAAAACCAAAACCAAAAATCATTACTTTTTAAAAAGAAAAAATCCTGTTGCTTGGCTTTATGCCAAAAGTGACTGAGTTTGTTTCTCCTGTGGTGCTTCTGCTCATCATTCCTTCCCTCTCTTTTACAGCAAGCACTCATTGCAATTTCCAAAGCACGTGCACATATGCATGTGCACATGTGTGCATGCACGCACACACACTACAATTTGGATTCTGCCCTTTCTAATTACAAATCACCACCTGTGGGAAAATTATTGAGAAACAGATGAGCTTTTCATTCCAGCAATAGCCTTAAAACAAGCAGCAGTTCCAACTGCCAGTGTGATGTATAGACACCACGGAGGGCAGATGAGGGATTAATTAGGTCTGTCCTTGCACATTGCCAGGGGAGCACTTCTGTAGAGGTGATTGAAAACTAGAAAGAGTGGCATTAGTCTTCATTGTTGGTTAAAGGCAACAAAAATAAAGATGCAATTGAGTTGACAAAGCTTCAAGGTATGTGGCTGAGTCATTTGGAGGTGTCAAAACGATCAAACTATAATTAATTAGCCTAAGTGCTATATTTAATCCCTCAATTTTAATGAAGAATTCTGCATCCAAGAACAAATAGCCAAAGAGGTACCATCAGTTTCTGATATTTGTTGGGTTTGTAGGGAGGGGTAGTTGTTTGGGGGAGAAGTAAAGTTTTTCTCAGGCTGTAATGATCCACACCCCCTGCTTTTAATCTTATTGTCATTTTTTTTCTTGTAGAACAGTGGTGCTGTTCTCTGCATTTCTATGAGGGGAGCAATCGTAGGTGCACTACACAATCGTAATGTATGAAATATTTTTAAGGAATGGAAAGAGGTCTTTGGCTCTTGACCACTTGCAAATGCCTTGCAAAGTTTTTCAGCAAGTAGTAAGTCTGTTTTAGATCTTCAGGATTATAGCTTTTGGCCATAAATTCATAAATAATTTTTAATTATAATCTAAAAACATTCACTAAATGCCTACTCTATGTAGGATATATCTTCCCTCTCCCTAAAAACCTTTACACATGAAATGAACACATATGCTTATTTTTTCCTGTTGTCTGTAAAGTTATTGCACACATTCTTATTTTACAAATTGGTTTCTGAGCCCCAAGGAGGCAGGAAACAGGTCTGTGTCATTCTCTTTCTATGGGGCCCAACTCAGACACTTAATGGTTCCTTGATGACGCTCACGATTCAACCAGCTCTAAGCAAAGGCAGAAGTGAAACGTATTAATATTTAGCATCTTCATGTATTGGCTATAAATTAGCAGATTTCCTCCCTGCTATTATGCAGACTTTATATTTATTAGTGATAATTTAGCATTGGTTATCTTTTTTCAATTTGTAAAGCATTTTGTTTCCTTTTTATAAATTATTACTCATAGAGACTTAAGAAAAGGATCATTGTGCTATAAAATAAATGAAATGGAATTGAAAGCAAGGTAATTGGTATTCAAAAAATAATCCAATCTTTTTAGGTTTTTGGTCCCCCTATTATTAAAATATGCAAGAACCCCCTCAGAATCGGGATTGCCTCATCTATTATAGATTTCATGTGAAACACAATATCCTCTCTGTTTTTCAGCATGTGTATTAAAAACTTTGTTTTAGTAATCATTTGTATACAAACAACTATTAAAAAGGAAGAAATTAAACTGCATCAATAATCATTCCTGAGTAAAGTATTAGCTCACCTATACTAATTAGGTAAGTAAATAGTTGAGATATTTATTCTCTATATAAATCTTACTGCCTAGAGTAATAACAAAGTAGAATAATAAGAAAGGACTTACTTTTTCCCTCACATAAGTAAAATATGAAAATTTTGCATTTCTGAAAGTTGAAAGTATTCTCTTCAGGAAGACATTTGTCAAAGAAATGTGGAGTTTATCCTTACCCCCAAAGAAAGAAATGTTACAACCTGAGAATGTTTTCAAGGAGAAATCTCTAGGAAGTTAAATAGAGAGCACTCACTCCATTTATTCCACACACTCTTCTTGCTCTCATCCCTACTAGTTTAAGCAAGGGACCTGACTGTCAGAAAATTAACTGTTTATCTGTTTCTTCATGATTTTCTCTTGGAGTGTTCACATCCATGCAATTATTGTCCGTCTTTAATGTTAAGTTCTTTATGGATTGGGATGGTGTTCATAAAGCAATGTCAGCTGGAAAATGTCACAAAGCCAGTGAAAGCTGTAACAAAGATGTGAATGCGGGCAGTGTTTGCCATCAGTCCATACACTCTCTTGGGTGGTTTCCTTTGCTCACGTGATAAAAACAAGCCTAGGGCCACAGTAACCTCAGATGTTTGATGGTAAGAATTGTGGAGAAGATTCCTAAAGTGCAGAATGTAAATAACGTATCACCGCATAGTTTAACAAGGTCAACAGAGACTAACGGATAGACCTTACCCAACTTGCCCTCATTCCGCATCTACTATGTGCCAAAATAATGCACTTGACACTCAGCTCCTGCTTAAACAAATAACCATTGATGCAATAATGACTTACACTCAAATACCACTTTATGTTTTCAAAATGTTTCCATAGAACCTTTCGTCACATTCCCCAAATAACTGTAAGGTATTTGGTACTCCATTTTTCTGATCTCTCAAAGATAACCTACATACTTTCTCTACCGTGCTATATCAGCTGAGGGCACACTGCTCATCTCCATCAACCCATGTCTACCAAAAGGATGTTTGGGATTCAGTTTATTAAACATGTTGCCTGGTTTAAATCCCAAGTGCAATCTGCTGTTATAGTGGTTGTAAAAACCATCATAAAAGGTGAAAAACATTTCGAAAATCCTTGAAGTGTTTTTATTTTTTTGAGACAGAGTCTCACAATGTCGCCTTCAGTAGAGTGCTGTGGCATTACAGCTTATGGCAACCTCTAATTCTTGGGCTTAAGTGATTCTCTTGCCTCAGCCTCTGGAATAGCTGGGACTACAGGCACCCGCCACAACACCAGGCTATTTTTGGCTGTAGTTGTCATTGCTGTTTAACAGGCCCAGGCTGGGCTTGAACCCACCATCCTGGGTGTATGTGGCCGGTGCCCTACTCACTGAACACTTGATATGTTTATAGTAGCTGTTTTGCTGCTCATTTAGTTTTGAAGCAGATAAATCTGGCTATGACTATACCCTGTGTGTGGCTGAAGTCAGTAAGGGCCTTCTCCTCACAGCACAAGCAAAGCTCCAACCATCCCTTGGAGGCACCTTTTAGGCTCATCATGATTACCTTTTCTTCAGAAAAGAAGCTTGTATTATTTTTCATTGGTGAGCAGCCAAGTTGATATGCTACCACTAGTGGTATTTAGAGTGGGGAGGACGGTGAAAAACCAGGTACTTCTAGATTCCTAATGGAAAGCAAGGAAATGGCATTAGGAAGGAACAGCCAATTAATTAGTTCTAAATCTAGGAAAATTTCCTACACAAGGAGAGACACTGTGGGGACCAGCAGCTGCTCTTTAGTTAATGCCTAAATGGTAAGCATTCTGATTTTCTTTTAAGAAGTAAGTTACTGGCAAGTGAGGAGGAAGAAGGGACATTTACACTGAACTTTCAACAAATGAGTAGGAAATCTTTAAATCTAGCCCATCTCTCTCATCTCCTTCATCCTAATTCTACCTGCTTTTTCCCAGCACTTGCACAGGCTAAGTGTGGGAATCTGCAGGTATGTTGCACTTTCCTGAAAATATTCTACCTCGATCTCTTCTGAGTTTGATTCTTAAGAAACACGTGAGATGGTAAGGACCAGGATAAGTGTACTATTTCATTGCCTAGCATATAAGCAAAAAAAAAAAGTCAGTAGCGTATTTCTGTGGCCAACATGTAAGAACACACACCGGAGGAGGTCGGGCAGCCTGCCAAAGTGTCTAACAGAGTTACCTGGCAATCAAGGATCTTTGCAAGACATCGGTTACATTTATATCCTCGCATACGGCCCAGAACAGCGTCGGCACTTGGAAAGTGGAGAGCGCCAGGCAGCTCTGGAGTCCAGTTTAACCAGTTTCATACACTTGCACAGATTGTGTGGCTGGGCCACCTGTCATCTTTTTTAATTTTTTTAACCCCCTGAATTATGGAGGCTGTTGTGTAATAATTTGCTTTGCACATTCACAGTACTTTTCTGTTATTAACGTGACATATTCACTCCTAATAAAGTTTAAGCGCGAGTCAATCTTAGAACACTGAATCTATTTATTGTCATAGAGTGCCGAAAGGAACGCAGCTCTGGTTGTGAGGCCGACATCTTTTATGTCTGATTTCCTCCTCAACGACTCTAGCTCTGTTATGCTACATCTCTGACCAGTTACTGGTTACCACTGCTACACCAAATTTATCTTAATAACTGCTGCGTGTAGATATGGGTAAGTGTGCATATATATGTACATATAAATATATAAATATGACCAACGACTGGGCTGTATGTGTTCCACCTGAAAGATATCAGAGATCAATAGACACAGAACCTCCAAAACTGTCAAATGAAAACAAATACCAGCCCTCCAGTTCCTTTATCCAAATCCGAAGGTTTTGCTAAAGGCCGGCGTATGTATCTATAGATAGCTCTACACAGGATTGGAAGAGGGCAGAGAGGCAAGCAAGGGCTGCAAGTACTTGAAAGTCGGTCAAACAACACACACTGCAGTGCCTTTGTCCTCTAGAAAAATGCCAATTATTTACCTTTCATTGTTATTATTTTCCCAGATGGCTTGAGGAGGGGGCTGGAACCTCTCGGTCAGTAGTTCTTAACTGAGCTGATTTTGTTCTCCCAAGGGACATTTCACAACATCCAGAGACATTTTGATTGTTACAACTAGGATTATCCTTCACAGGCATCTGGTATGTAGAGATCGGAAACTCTACTATATGTCCTCTGATGCATAGGACAGCCCCCCAAACAAAAAATTATCCATCACAAAATGGCAATAGTGCTGACATTGAGAAACTTTAGGAAGAAAATAACATAATTCATAAAGATAAGGCTATCTTTGTTTTTCATGGGATTTTCTCCTTTATCCATGAATTGTCAGCGAAGGCATTGTAGGCAACTCTCTATGCGTATATTGTCCAGGGAAATACGAGAAGGTGGGCTCCAGTTAGACAAGTAGACTGAGTCCAGGGATGCCCTGAATGTAAGCTATAAAGCCACTCCAATCAGCTGCTCCAAGTGGATTTTTCCACCAAGTAATCTCTTATTTAAAAAATAAAATAAAATCCAGTTTCGGAAATACCTTTGACTTCTTTCTTTCTCCTAACTAAAGTTTTGCTCAAGCACATTTGCATAGTCAAAGCCCTTTGCTTTGCTCTATCAGTTTTCGTAGTCCCTCAGATTAAGGAGGATGAGCATCCTCACCACATTCAGAATGAAATTTGGACAATTCACAGCTCACACTGATTATATAGATGTGAAAAATAGGACACGTCCAAATTCCCTTTGGGTAGTGAATAAGCAATAACCAATCCTACGATGGCTTGGGGAAGATGGGGCTGTAAGAGGCAATTACTCATAAAGTGTCTACCATTCGTTGCCTATGTGCTGTGTCCCAGGCTCAGTACGAGGTCCTTTATGTATCTTCTGTAATCTGTACTACACTTTGAGGAAAATGCTATTTCTTTCCATTATGGGCAAGAACCCTGGGACTCAGAAAGGTGAAACTTCCTGCAGAAGGACACACAGTTGAGAGAAGTGGAGTCAAGATTTCAGGTATGATCCCAGAGACTCCCGAACCTCCATGTGAGTCTTGCAAGAGAATATGCTGGGGCATGGAGAAGTGGTGATGCTCGTCCAATCAAGTCAATGAAAATCTGAGTATCTGGTTGAGTTCAGAGTGTGAAGTTTAAAAATCATAATGGCTCTCACCATTAACTAAGATAGACTCTCACTGGATTAAAGACTTAAACTTAAGACATGAAACTAAAAATTCTAGAAGAAAGTGCAGGGAAAACTCTTGAAGGAATCGACTTGGGTGAATATTTTATGAGGAGGATTCCCCAGGCAACAGAAGCAGTATCAAAGATACACTACTGGGACCTGATCAAATTAAAAAGCTTCTGTGCAGCCAAGAACAT